>BGPR01041039.1:0-13754 GCA_013235015.1 Araneus ventricosus | reverse complement strand
GAACAACGCGTTTGGTCGAGACTGCGTAGCAAACAAATTTACGGACAAGGAGACGAAATTCGGGATGATCGTGTTGAAAAAGGACCTCCCTTCTGTCGGTTGCCAAACACTGAAACCCTTAAAGCGGCCACTGTCTTGAAACGGAATAAAAAATCAAAACCCTTACATATACGTCGTTTTTAGTCATTTCGAGAAAACTCATGATATATTCGAAAATAACTGAACAACATGCTTGGTCGCGACTGCGTAACAAATAAATTTACAGACAGACGAAATGGCAAACGGCCGAGCTGAAACAGGGACCTCTCTTCTCCCCCGCCGGTTATATTCAGATCTATACAAATTTCATCCTCATCTCTCACATTTGAGTAAAGCAACAGATGCGAATCAAAGTTTACATCAACCCGACCGAAATTCCTTCACCATGAAATGAATTGTGACAGCGATGAGAGCAAATAGGGTCATTGTGAAAAATATGCGTTTCGAAATAGAATGCGTCTCGGCGTCGAGGGAATGATGAATCAAAAATGAAAAGATTTCTTTGGGAATGAGATCTCCTTCAGAATCGTAGGGGGAAATAGATTTTCATCTTGAGAATCACTCACACTTACAGGATCAGAGGAATCTCAGGAAGACATATTGCTTCTCCAGAGGTTTCTTTTAATATAAAGGCGATAGATTTTTCCTCCTCGAGAGATTCTTTGTGAACGAAGAAATAGCTCTCGACAGCAGAAATATTGCGAGAGTATTCCCTTGGATAAATAAAATAGATACATGTGTCAACCAAGTATCGATAGCAGCGTATCATAGATGAGAACCATGCAATTTTACAAAGAAGATAAATTTATACCATTAAAATACCAAACTTTTAAATGCTGAATTAAATTACAGATTAGTTTTGAATTTTTCTATGAACTAGGTTTAATTTAAAGTAGCTAATTTTAGCAATTCTTCTCTAGTTTTTAAGATTTTCCATTTAAAAACAATGTATGCTTATTATCTAGTTTTTAAGATTTTCCATTTAAAAACAATATATGCTTATTATGAATATAAATTTAGAAGGAATTGTTTTTTCACTATTTTAGATATTAAGTTTGAATATCTGATGACTTAATTTTATACCAATTTTTACTTTCTCACATCGCTTTAAGACCGGAAATATTTTTTCTTTAAGTTAAATTTTTTTTAGTTCATAGGTAGTTTCAGATCTTACTAACACTGTAAAAAATAATTTTAAAAATTTATCACCTCCCTCAAAGGAAGGAGAGCACCAGTACAATCGTGCAGGTTAGACATTTTCTGTGTAAACAGGAACCCGTACGATCGTTTGGGTTAGGCATTTTCTGTGTAAACAGGAACCCGTACAATTGTGCGGGTAAGGCATTTTCTGTGTAAACAGGAACCCGTAAAATCGTGCGGGTTAGATATTTTCTGTATAAACAGGAACCCGTACAATCGTGCGGGTTAGGCATTTTCTTTGTAAACAGGAATCTGTACGATCGTGCGGGTTAGGTATTGTCTGTGTAGACAGGAACCCGTACGATCGTTCGGGTTAGGCATTGTCTGTGTAAACAGGAACCCGTACGATCGTTCGGGTTAGGCGTTATCTTTGCAAGCTCTACACAATTTTTTTCGTCTTTTTTTTCTTGTGTAAGTGCTTCCTCCTTCTAGACATCTTAATAATATGAGATATACGTATAAATTAAACAATATAGAAATTAATATTGTTAATACCATTAATTTTAATTTTAGCATTCTAAAATTAATCACTGACCTTTTTGGGGAGGCTAAAAGAAAAAGTGGAGATGTCGTTGCAAAAAAGTCTCGCTTCTGTGATTTTTTTTCGTGTAGTACAATACGTTTTTTTTTGGATTTTCGATTTCAGACGCATTTCGGTTAATCCGAGTTCGGATTAACAGGGGTTTAACTGTATTTTCTCTCTATGCAAAATGACCCTCACTACTCTCAAGCTGTTATGGTATTCATGTACATGGTATTTTGACTTCTTTTCTTAAACACAATAATTCTAAAAAATAAAGTAAATCATAAGAACTCTTCAGAATTTATTTAAGTTGCTCTACCAACTTTCCTCCTCCCCTCTTTCAGAAATGTCCAATACCACAAATTAGTCATGGATGAAATTTTGAATGTATTCTTGATGCTGTGTTAAGTTGCTCTTCCAACTTTCCTCCTCCCCTCTTTTAGAAATGTCCAAATGATATTTGGGCGTAAAAAGAGAGAGGGGGGTGCGGTTAAACTCAAACAAAATACATTCCTTGATCAATTAGGACATAATTTACTTATTGCCTCTCATGAAGGCTATCGTTTGGTTTCAAAAAAAGTTATAAATTTTAGATGTGTGAGAAAAGAAAATAGACTAATGCAGAATAATATAAGATAAAACCACTTTTAGAGCCTTATTATCAAATATCTTTGAAAGTCTGATTACCAACTTACTATAGTGAAATCCTTTCAATGCTATTGTTCAAACAAACTCTTTCTCAAAGAAAATAATTTTTGTTCGTTGTAGAGTTACATATAATTACATATGAACCAAATTTTGCATACTGTCTAAACATACTTAGTCTTAAGCCGTGAATGGTTGGAGCAAACCGTTTTATGCAAGGCAAAGGAACCTCCCTATAATTTTCTTGTATCAAGATCTACAATAGTCAACTTAACAAGTACAAGTGTAATAATTTAATAAGAAATATAAAAATTAAACTTTGCATTAA
This sequence comes from Araneus ventricosus, assembly GCA_013235015.1. Taxonomy (NCBI): domain Eukaryota; kingdom Metazoa; phylum Arthropoda; class Arachnida; order Araneae; family Araneidae; genus Araneus; species Araneus ventricosus. Next base: position 11,019 of record BGPR01041039.1, on the reverse strand, counting down.
ACAGAATGGCGCAAAAATGCTGAAACTTCCAATAAAATACAAAAGAAAGATATTTAATTACAAAAAAGAAAGAATTAATCCATATTAGAACTCCTATGGCGAGTGGCACTTTGAAAAAGTTCACCATTCGAGTTCTCTTCCACTTTTCACATTTTATTTATTTATTTTATCTTAATGTGTTTTAATTTTCGTTAAAGCATGATTTTTGTTTGATTGTATCTTAATTGGTTAGTTGACTTCAGACAATATTGTTAATGCAATAACCGAATGCTGCTGCATTGGCGCGCAAAAGGTATATTGTTATCACTATTGTTTACTTCTTCTGTATTTTCTTTTTTGTAATTAAATATAGTCAACTTAAAATATTCTCATACATAATCTTTTAGTATTTTGCAAACAGTTTATTTGTTTTTCTTTGTGTCCCATAATAAATTCGCGATTTTACCTATAATCTATACTTATAAAAGGTAGTGTCTGTATGTGCTTGCGTCTGTGCGTGCGTGCGATGTCCAGACGAATGTATCGTACTTACAGCATTGAAATGTGGCACACAGTAGTATTAATGGTGACTAAATACACCTCGAAGCAGCAATTTTAAAATTTAATCTAGAAATTTTTTATTTAATGTTTTGTGTTGTTTTGGGTAATTTTTGACACGTTTACTGCTGTAGTATCTTTTCTAATGATCCTTGAAAAACAATCAATGCACCATCGGATAGAGCAAACAATTTTCGCTCTTATGAAGTTTCTTTTGAGCTTCAAGCATAATTAACTGAATTTTGAGAAATTTTTAAAAAATAGTCAGTTTCGCCATCGAAATTTTATTTTGGATTTTAAATTTGTGCATCCGACGTTCTAATAACACTATTATTTTCAATTTTTTTGATCTCATAAATGGAACGGTTCTGTCTGATTTAAATCAAGAAAGGTTAAAATATCTTTTTCTTGTTTTTTTAAATTAATTTTTCCTTGATCAGTTCAAACAGTTTTTTTGCTAGCGAAATTTAACAGCGAGAGTTTCTCCGGACGATAAAGAATGAATTGTTGCAATTTCATTGGCTGGTGGCTTTCTACAATCCGATTCCTTCCGGTGACGTCATTATATTCGTGTCATTGTCGAAAATCAATAATGTGTATCTTTTGTTTTCAAAACTTTTTCGTGACATTGTGGTCATTTTTTCCCCCATTTTGTTGAAGTCCTGATTCCACGGGCAACCCCTTGAACGTACTGCTCGATATTCCGTTACTGAGCTAAGAAAGATTCCGAAATACATTTCATCTCTTTTTTATAATCACATCCGGTAAATGAACGGCAGAAACGCAGTGGAAGGAACTTAATTAATTTCTATAGACATGGTAAGACCCGAGTAATAAAACTGGGGGTATTAGCAGGATGTAATTAATATAACCTTAGAGAAATTTTAATCTCTTCTTCGACAGGAAGTTGAGAAACCTTATAAATTAAAAGCGAGTTTCTTGGAAAATAAATTACCCCCAAGTGTTTTTAGCAAAATTGTTTTTTCGCTAAGAACGGAACAATTACTGAAGTACTGAAAAAGATTTTTTCCATGAATATAAGAAAATTTTAGGTATGGCTTCAGTTTGTTTTTTACAAAATGTGAGTATATTTTTTTGTTGAATATATAAAAGAGGATTTTGAATATTTACTGGCGGGAAAGTTAATACCTTTTTAAATTACCGTGTGTACTGCTAGAAAGTTATAAAAGACAGTTAGTAAATGCATTGGACAGGTATTGGCAGTCGGATTAATTTTCTTACTGTACCATATTTATAAGTATTTTGATTAATGTTATACATGGAGCATCGATTACTATGGTGACAGTTACTTAGGTAAGAGATATCAATAACTGGATTTTGCACTATTTTTTCAATCTTTCGTTACGTTTCTTCCGGGCATAAGCCTTTGCCTAAAAACTTTATTCATGTTAATTTGGGATCATTTTAATTTAACATGATTTAATTTCAATTTAATTAATTTGTATTAACTATTTTTTCTATAAATATAGTAAAAAATGTAATCAAATTAAGTGTTATGTCTTAAAGGTATCAGTAACTATCTAATTTTATCTACTAAACCTTCCCCCGCTCTTTTTCCTTGTAAATACTTAACCAACAGTAAAAGAAAGTAAAAAAACTTAAAGAAAATCCAAAGAGCTCCAAGACTCTCTTTTGCCATTAGAGCTCACTAATATATTGATTTAGTTGAAACTTTATTTGGGTCTGATTATAACTTTACTTACCATTAAGTTTAAGGCTTCTAATTCTTTAAGTAAATACTAATTTATTAAAGATTATCAGACTTAAATGAAGAAGGCCTTCATTTGTAACAGAATTTATCTTTTTAGGCTGAATTTTTAGGTGTATGGTAGTTAAAATGAAACCTTCTTGTTCTGAATAAATTTGCTAAGACAATCACTAGGATAATTTTATTTGATGAAACGAATACTTTACTATTTAACGAAATTAAAGACGTAGGTGGTTCTTGGAATGATTCAAAGCATAATATTTAGTAGGAGTAAAAAAGCACTAGTAATTATGACACTCAATGTAAAGAATGGTAAATACGTATGTTGATGAGTTTCAAAATTTAACAGATTTAAAAACAAAGATGTTTTGCATTTTCATTGATTTTTTGTACAGAAGTAAAATTCAAAGAATTTTGATTACATACTTATTTATTTCCTAAAGTGAGAATTTTAATAAATTAAAACTCCTTCTGAAGTATAAAAAATTTGAGAGAAAGGTGTTTTCGAATTCCAAATGAAATTTTAAGTAGGGCTTGATCATAGGAATATCAGTGACAGTTTCTCACAGTTTGAGACTCCATGCAAGTTAAGCTTATTAAAATCATTTCATACGTGTCCAATTTCATTTGTAAAATAATACTTTCACATCAAGTTTGAAGTGCATTTATATTCACAGCTCTAAAAAAACAGAACATACAATTTCATTATCATAGATATGAGGCGGAAATTAAAGTGCAGTTTTACATACTTTAATTTCTTACACTTTTACCTTTACATACTTTAATTTCTTTACACTTCTCTCGACAACAATGCTACTAAAGGAACATAAATTATTGCAAAAAGTAGATAATAATCAAAGATAAAGATACTGGAATTAAATAATAAATTTATTGATTTTGAGAACCTTTGATTGTTATTTATGTTCTGCAGGTGGGCACAATTTAATAGTCAGTGAATTAAATTTTATATTTAATTATTTGAGGATTAGAATGAGATGAATATTTACATATGGTCAGTTGTTTTCTAGGGAAACATAATAGATTATTATTGTTGTGTCCGTCTGACATCACATAAAGAGAAATGAAGAGTTATGCTCGTCTGACATCACACAGGTAAATTGAATCTATTTCTCTTAAAAACAGGTTGCAGGTTACTGTCCGTTCTTGTTTTCCTCAGCAGAAGGAAAGGATAAATAGCGCTACGGTAACAGTGATACAGAAAGACAGAAGAAGAAACTTAATATCGCAATAAATTTGTCAGTGCTATCTTTAAGAGATTTCTATCTGCAGATAGCTATAAAGGCCTGACGATTTAAAACCATCGGGTTCGATTCCACTTCCTTTAGAGATTCGCTATGTATGTAGCCTTAGCACCTGTTAGTACTGTTGATGGATAACATTTTCTTATCTGTTGTCTTCGGAGAATGTGGAACCGTGATAGATTTAGTAAATCTAGCTGGACAAAAATACTTTGGTTAGTGAAACACACGTATAAGTTTTAATATGGTCGTTATATTGAAAATAAATATGCACCTAACTAAAAAAAATGCCGTCAGTCACTAAGACCTTCTTCCGAGCTATCTTTTTCTGAAGAACTATATTCTATAGTTCGATTGTTTTCCAATAACAACGCAGCTTCTTCTGATTATCTAGTTCCGCGTTTCTTAGATTTATTTCTGAGCTTCGTGATTATAGGGTAGGACGTGAATAATAACGTGTATTACGCCTTCCAAAGTGCTTTGCCAAGAAAACTTTCTTGAGAATTGTTCTCGAAATCTTTTAAAATCTTTATTTCGAGACTCTTGTGGTTCTTCGGAAAGCTGGCCTATCGGTAGAATGGCGTGTTCAAATATTTGTCGTCTATGAATTAATAATTTACGGACACTGGCAGGCATATAATACCAGTTATACAAGGTGCGTTTGAAAAGTTCGGTGAATGGTTTCAAAAATAAAGGAAACAATGTATACAAACAAAATACCTTTACTGGCATTCAAAGTAATCGCCATTAGCTACAATACACTTTTGACATCGGTTGTACAGCTGCTGGAAACTGTCAGTAAACACTTGCTTCGGTATCGCTCGAAGCACCGTTGTCACACGTTGCTGGACCTGTGCAATATCGGAAAAGCATAGACCTTTTTCTTACGCTTTTACAAATGTTCGTGAATAATGTTACTCACACTGTCTAAGCTTATCTGCAATTCTTCTGCTATCATTCTCAAAGACAGCCGTCTATCATCCGCAAGCATCCGTCGCACTCGTTCGATGTTGTCTGGAGTTGTGCTTATTGGTGGTCGACCCGAACGCGGCTCATCTTTGACATCTTCCTTTCCGTCTCTAAATCGTTTAAACCACTGAAAAACACACTTTTTACTCACTGCGTCCACACCGTACACTTTCACTAACATTTCGTGTGTCTCCGTCGCCGTTTTGCCTAATTTGAAGCAAAACTTGATGTTCACGCGTTGCTCCATTCGCAGTGACGGGCCTTCTCACAATCACTCTTTAAATTGGTCGTAGCGCGCACTTCCGCTTAACTGTCGTGATTTGGATGCTAGGGGGCACTAGTTGCCATGTCTCTCACTGTGTCAGCGTGACCGCAGCATCCGAACCGGCTCGGTTATTCAACTATGGGGCCATTCACCGAGCTTTTCGAACGCACCTTGTATTTCAATTGCGTCTTCATCAATTTCTTGCTCACTAGAAATGACTTGTAAAATTATTGAAAAACGCTGGATAAGTTTAATGTCTAATCCGTTACGTCAGATGATAAGGTAGGATTAGGAAAAAATCTGCGGGCGGTATTTCCATCATTGGTTGTTCCGGAAATTTGTTTTGGTATATCAACCAAAAGACCCATTTCTTTTCTAAATCTGTCTTGAATAACTTTTTGTGCTTCTCTACTTTTTCTTTGTGTTGTTTTCTTGCTTGCCATTTTTCCACTTCTAGTTTATTTGACAAATGAAGGAGACGCTCGATACACCTTATCCAATCATGTAGACCTGACAATCCATATCTGAATTTCGAAGGATCTATAGCTTTTTCATTATGTTTCTCAAGTATATTCATTTCTCTTGGGAAAGCTCCACAAATGTAAAATTTTTGTCTAGATTGTTCAGTCAGAATACTACAAATTTTCCCATCAACCATAGTCATTACCAATGACTTTTCTACCAAAAGTTCTTTATCATAGATTTTAACTTTTGAAGGGCGAAGATTTGTTATTTGAGATTCTATTTTTGCTACTTCTCTAGTAATAATTTTTATTTTCAACAACTATTTTTAAATGACATTCTCTGAAAGATAAATTTAAAGAAAGAATACAATAAAATTGTCTGCAATTGACGCTAATTTTAATTTAATTAAAATAAAGAATGTAATATATGTAGAGATGGCTTAACAAAATCGTCTGTCAGGAAAAAAGCAAAAGAAGAAAATAAATATGACATATATATAAAATTGTTATTAAAAAGCAAGATATATGTACCCTCTCAGTTCCTAAAAAATCACGGGTTCCCGGGCACATCCGGGTATGTTCTTTTGTACTCTTATTTTTCAATACATCTGGTATATAAAAATAGAACTTAGAAGGCAGAAACTTGCGGAGAAATGCTTTGCTTTCCTAATAAAATGTAGGGAAATGGTATAAAATCCACATATTTTTCATATATTAAAAAATATAGTTAAAACTAGCTTTTAATATACGAAACTAGATATAATACTAACCTTGGATAACACAATGACTATATAAACACAAATATTATTTTAAAATACGACAGACAACAAATAACACAAATAACTTATCTCCCTTCTAGAAGATCACAGAATGCACTGTCGCAATATGCAAAGTATTACCCATTACAGGCAAAATTCCAGGTACTAACCGTTTAAATTAGAGATGGTTTATTGATTTATAGGTATTTCAGTTGCCAATAAAGTTTTTGGCACCAAGAAATAACGATGGTGATTTTTTTATTTTTGTCCAGCTAGGTTTATTAAATCGAACACTGTGTGAGCTGGCATAGAAATTGTCTTTGGTAGGCATTTGACCACGATGTACAGTTATGTACAGTTACGAGAATCAACTTCAATAACATTAGGGCCGTTAATATGAGGCCTTAATCTAACATGCTATATGATGAATTGAAGATTAGTTTCCAGCACCACATTGTTTTCATGGCTAATATGAAAAATGCGTGCTTGTGGATATTTATTTGCATAATAAACATTGCATTGTAATTAGTTTCTCGAATAGAATTTTACTGATTTTCATAGTTAATTTACTCTTTTTCTGTGACTTTCTAGCCCAACAATCTTTTATGAAATTGAAGTTCGAATGCCTTTGATTAGTTTTTATCGCTAAAATTAAGACGCTTCAGTAGAGATATATTTCAGATAAAGCGAGCCTTTACAAAATGTCCAATAGTTTGTTACCTTACGGAAGATTTATTCTATGGTACCCTATATAGAGCTTTTACATTCTTTATAAACCAAGCTTAACATATTTTGAAGTTAATACTTTCTGTTTAAGCTGTTTATATATTATCACAATTCCCAATAATATCGCTAATCCTTGCCTTGAAAAGAAATGTGCCTGGAGGCATTTTAAAGGAAATCTTTCTATTTATTATAACAACACATTTATAGATGTTGTTTTTCGTTCAGGTTTGCCAATGGTCTGTTTAGTATAGCCTCCAGATATATTTAACGAAATATTTAATTAGAAATCGTAACAGGGACTTATCAGTCGGGAATATTTTTCAGACATGCCTTTTAAAATCCGTAGCAAGGAAACTTACGTACATTTTTTATTTATGTATCTTTATTTTGATTTTTGACAGAAAAATTTACTATATCTTTTAGATGGAATTTCAGATATTTCTTTCTGAACTAGCTAATTACTTGCAACATGTTACCATTTATTGCATTTCTTTTTCAACCTCTATAGTTTAAGCAACTGCAATGGACTTTAAGCTATTTATTTTCAAATTCTTATTTCTGGATATCATACCATTCATCATTTGTACATATTCTGATATTCAGTAAAAGCAAACAAATGTGACGTTTGTCGATACACCTCCCCTTGGTGTATTTAAACTGGAGTTTACTGTACGCTTTTATATCAGAAGAGTGGGAGGGCGTGAATCTGGATCATTATACAGGGTGTCCACACTTATCGTGATCAATAGCTAATTTCTAAACCGTTAGGTGTAGATATATAGTTCCAATTGGAAAAATGCTTTAAATGAAGGGAAGAATTATAATATATGTTTTGTGAGTCACTAAATCTATTTCTGAAAACAATACGAATTCTAACTTTTTATACGGTCCCCCGGTCCTATCAGTCATATGTAGTAAAATATTCTTGACATTCTAACATTTTAAACAAAAAAAAGTCCCACTCTACTGCGACTAAAACTCAACGAATTCTGGAGCTTCGAATTTCATGATTTTTAACCAATGAGCGGCCTCGTCGAGCAAGTGCTGCGCATTGATTGGTGGATCGTCTTCAAGACGGCTATTGAAATGGTGTAAAGTGTTCTAAATCAGCGATATTCAAAGATCCATAACTCGGACAGTTTTAGTCGCAGAAGAGTGGGACTTTTTTTTGTTTAAAATATTAGTGTGTCAAAAATATTTTATTATAGGACCGGGGGACCGTATAAAAAGTTAGAATTCATAATTTTTTCAGGGAATATATTTATTCGCTGAAAAAACAGATATTATAATACTTCCCTTCATTTAAAGCATGTTTTCAATTGGAACTACATGTCTATCCCTAACGGTTTAGAAATTAGCCATTGATCACGATAAGTGTGTATATTAAAATAGCACCATTTTTACACCTACAATAAGTTTCGACCGATAATAAATTTTGAGAGAGCACTAAGTGAAAATATCCGTCCTATCTGTATTACACTTTTATCCTATATATGTAACAATTTTAATTGCAAAAGCGTTTACAATTTGCATAAGTTTGCCTTTACAATTTGTTATTGAGCTTCTAATTATCATTTAAATCGAAAAGGGGCAAATGACTGTCACTTGAAGTTCAGATGCTTTTAGAGCTGAAGCACATACAGTAAGAAATTGTAGAAGAGTTTGAATTAGCTCGACAAAATAATTGGGTTACGAGAGTTTAAAGTGAAGTTTATCTTTATTATGAAATAAATAGGATCTAAAATTAAGGAAAAACTGGGGTTGGCTGTGTGCCTCCCAATGCTTTGTCTCAGTTAATATGTAAAAAATTGTAGATATATTTGCAAATGAATTTTGGAGAATTAATGGATGTTTCTCATATTTTCCGTATAGTATATGATCCAAGGCGCTGAAAAAGCAGCTACCGTGCTTTATAATCTCTTGTAAATTCTATTTCGGTTTATCTTGAAAAGTGCAGCTAATTATCCTGAGAACAGCTTCGGTTCGGTTTTGTTACATAAATATAGGAAGTGCTAAAGGCATATCGTCATCAGAAGCACAGAAGCAATTTCTCACAAAATGAAAAATTGAATAATACGAATGGCTGCCATCAAAAGAAGGAGAAACTAAATAAAAATGAATAGAAAAAGTTTAATTAATTTTTGCTTACTCGAAGAACTCCTCGATATTATTTGTACCAGTAATGATTTTGGGAATATAAGAAAAGAGAATTAAAACTACTCAGTAATATACAAAAAAAGAAAAATACAAAAGGAAACAGAGGAAGTAAACAATAGCGATAACAATACACCTTTTGCGCGCCAACGCAGCAGCATCCAGTGATTGCATCAACAATATTGTCATTAATTGACTAACGACTTACTATAGAATCAAACAACAAAAATCATACTATAATAATTAAAACATATTAAAAGAAAATAATTAGAATGGAAGAGAACTCGAATGACGAATGTTTTCAAAGTCCACTCGCCATCGGAGTTCTAATATGGATAAATTTTCTGTCAAGGGAATGATTACATAGTCAAACATTATCCTCTCTGTGGCCGGAATTTATCCAAAAACTGAAATAAAGGAAAGACCTTTTTAGAAAAAGAAAAACTTAACAAAGTCTTTTGTTTTTTATTGCAAGTTGCAGCATTTTTGCGACATTCTGTCTAATACAAAGTTTAATTAATTTTTTAATTTTTGACGTCTTTTGTAAATTATTTCAATTATACTTGTTAGTAATGTACACACGCAGAATACATCTCAATGCTTCATTTCTTCAGAGAGTATTCCCATTACTTACAAGCAAGGACATATCCATGCCAATAAAGCTCATAAAATAATATCTGAAAGGTTGAATTAAATGGACAAAACAATCTGGCTGAGAACGTTTATCAGGTAATTAATAAATTATACAAACAAGGATCAGCTGAAAGAATGTTGTTTTCTTACAAAGATTGCTTTTTGTTTCTCTGATACATTCACTTGTTTCCATGAGTAGAATCCTATCCATTCATCCTTTACTGTTTGGATCTTCTCTGTTGATTTGATAACAGATTCTATTCTAGGAAAATAACCCGAATAAGAACCATAGGACACTTGAGCTATAATAATCCTTCATCTCGGTCAATGATTTACTTTCAGATTATTAGATCAAAAGAGCGATAACTGAAGGCACGTGTCTGGCCCAAAAATAAAGTCAAAAGCTTACATACAGCTGAGTCTGAAAGCTCTAAACCATTTATTTTTTATTGTTTTCAGACTTGGAATCAGCAAATCTCTTTCAATTAATTTTTTTGAATTTTCTCCCCACCTTTTTACGATAGAATTTTATAGTTTTAATGATCAAAATCAAATACATTTTTTGTTATATGCATTTACCTATTTTTAAGAATGATAATTTAATTTTATTTCTCTATGCATTATATTTAATAATATTTGTATTTATCATTTGGTTCGCTTATTATTTTGATCTTTTTTCATGTTTCTGTGCATCCCAAAAGGACCCAGAAATGAATTATTTTAAAATAAATAACATATTACTTGCTCTGGTTTAAAAATAAACGTTGAAAGAAAACTGAATTCGATTGGAGATTTATTTTTAAAGATAATAATGATTCAGAATTTTGATTATTAGAATTAGAAAGCATACGAATCACATTTTTTCAAAAACCATTCAAAGACTTTTCTATTTGTAGTATTTTATTTAGAAAATACATTATTTCAGCAATAATAAAGTTTATCCTTTAAGACAAAATAAAAGAATATTTTTATAAACCAATACTAAAATACTTCCTGGTTCGAAATAGTAGTATTTTCTCTGCAGCATTATAAAAATGTTTATGATATTACAAAGGATGAGTCCTGTACACCAGTGAAAAATATTTAGGAAAAATATATTTCTCTGTTTGTTAACTCTATGAAAAGGAACATTATCAACCTTAAATCCCCTTTAGGTGTTTCTCTGCGCTCATACTGCTATACATATTTATACATTTCTTGACCATTTTCTTTATATATTTAGGGGAATTCATCATTTTTTCACTAGCATAGTTTAATTGGCATTTTTCTTCCAAGATGCTTAGGCTCGTTGTTAGAAAATAGCTAATTCATAATACATGACTTTCTAGGTAAAGCTATCTCTTTTCCCACCCTAAGCGTTTTCCGTATTAAAGGCCTATTAATTTTGGATTCTATGAAAAACAAACGATCCAATTTTCTAAAAACCAATTTAGAAAATATTTTATTCAGTAAAAACTTGTTTACGTCCATTTTCTCGGGAGTAGTAGTTTCTATTAAAATCCTCTCTTTTGCATATGTTTTCTAC
>BGPR01041038.1:0-13755 GCA_013235015.1 Araneus ventricosus | reverse complement strand
GAGGAACAGGATATAAAGTATGAAATTCATTGACATTCTGAATATTCGTCAACTCTGTCCTAATTTCCATACAGTAAAAGTTTCTCGAACCATAAATGAGAGGTATCGCTTAAATAAACATCCTTAAACCTCGCAATAGTATTTTACACTGCTGAGGCGGTATAATAAACCTAAATGACAAAATACTATTTTAAGCTTGCACAATAAACTTGAGGAGCAATCTGGATTGGTTGCAAATATGCTTGCAAAGTAGCGAGATGAATTATGCAATCGGTCTGGCTACGGAGCTGAGACGTTAGGGACTCAGTCAAGGCTATACTCCCCATAGAGAATATATAGTGACGTTCGAAAACGAAGGATGCAGGTGGGGAGGTAAGACCATGGATCTATATCTAGGGACGTGAGAGCTTACATGTCAAAAAAAAGGCGAAATCAGTCCAGTGGTTGGCGCCTGGGACTGGTCCTTTGTCTGCAAATTAATTTAAATATGTAGCTGTTCGCCCGTAATAATAATAGCCTATAAATTTGAGGCAGTTCTTAGAGGCAGAGGTACTGCAGAGTTATGTTTTATGATATATTTCGAAAATAAAAAGTGGTGAATGGTGGCAACCATTGATGATATATCTAAACGTTATAAGTTTTCATATCAAATAAAAATTGGCGAAATCGGTACCATGGGTGGAGCTGGTTGTTTCTCTCTATGTTTTCCTCCATAGAGAATGCACAGTGGAGAAGTTATTTTCTCGATTTATCTCGGTATAGGAGAATGGAGGAGGGTAGGCCTTATCGTGCCGCTATCTAGACGTCATAGAGCTTCCATATGAAAAAGGAAAAAAAAAATATCGACACCGGTCCAGTGGTTCGTGATGGGGACTGGTCCTCTTGTTTTAACAATTATTTTAAAAATGTGTATAGGCTATAAAAGGAATTAAAGGTTTAAAAATAAGTTAATAATTAGTTTGTTTGTTTCAGCTGTTACTTATTTTTTATGATATTTAGAAAATAAGCTGCAAAATTTTTTTTTCCAAAGTCTGTGGTGCATCATTTGCTTAAGAGATTTATGTTCTTAACTTTCATTTTCTATTATTGCTTTCTCGTTCCGCCAGACAATTCTTACAGTACCGACATTATACAAATATTAATTATCCAAATAATTAATTATTATAATTGAATTACTAACTAATAGTTAACTACCTTTTAATTAAATATGGGGAAATTAAATATTGTGTGTTATTATTTTGAAGTTACCTGTATTGGAGAGAAATTTTGCTTGCCCTGTCGGAGATGTTCTGTCTCCCCTGGTCGGAAAATTTCCCTTGCCGCCGCCTATGAAAAAAAAAGTAGCCACCCAGCATTATTTTGTTCCTATTTTATCGTATATTTAGAAAAGTTACCGTTTACAGGAAAGAACGGCTACTAAAAAAAAGCTGTATGGTTAAAATTAATAACGGATCATCTACATATTTAAATTTACACTTAACTTCGGGAAATAAAACCAACAGCAAAACCCTATTTGATCTCTTCATATAAATAAATTCTCTAACAAAAAAAAATACTAAAGAAAACTTTTTTGCTGATATGCAGTGAATGGATTTGAAGATATTCGACATTTTGTATTCTAAATATAAAAGTGTCTCTACATTTATAGAGAATGACGTTCTCTTGCGTTAAAATGTCAGCGGTAGATTTTAGTTTATTTAATTTAATTTTTGCTTTTAAATGCCATCTTAAAAGTAATGATTCCATTTTAAAATCGATAACATTTGATTCTGGTTTAAAAGTTCTGTAGAATCAGTCGGTACGGCGAGAACACGATAAATGCAAAGCTCAACAAGCAGGATAATAAATGAAATTTTGTTTATGGTTTTATTAGTACAGGGTGATTCTAAAAAATGATGGGAAAAATTTATGGGTAGGTGAGATATACAATAAACGAAACAAGCCATTTTTACGTTACTACTTGGAGTCGTTAATGCAAAGGTAGATACGCTAAAGCAGCATCTCTGCCAGTGAATGAAGTATATGAAAGGGATTCACAAGATAACGCAAACAACAATGTTTTAATGAAATACAAATTTACGAAAGAACAACACCCAATTCATATGAATAACATGCGAATCGTATATAGCTACGGACGGCAAGTCCTTTGGTCTACTTCCCATAACTACTCAAAGGCTTCCTTCGTCCACATGATACTACTGGTGTCCTACTGCTTAATATTGCATCTCTCATGCTGCTTAAGGCTTGTGTATTGTTACATATTATAAAACATTAAATTATCACAAAAGTTCTTGTTCTTTTAGAAGTTAGTGGGTCTGTCACTAGATAGTAAATATGCCTTTAGACAAAGCATATTCTGCTTTTGTCTAAAGTCTGGTTTTCTGCCATGATGATGACAATTAGATTTTACTGGTAAAGACTGTTTTTGATTTCTTTCTTGTGAAAAGTTTTTCCTTTTTTCCACTTCCGGGATAGGCCTGTGGAAACAGAGAAAATTCTAATTTAGACCTAAAGTCATTTTCTCGATTAGAAAACCTAATCCAATTAGAATCCATCAAGGAGAAGTGGCCTCCGATGACGTTTTCCTTTTTCCATTTGGACTTTTTTTCCTTGTTTTATTTCAATCGTTTGTTGCATTAATTTTACATTTTTGTTTCTTTTTTTTCCTTCGGTTATTTTAAATCTTTGTTATTTATTCAACTGTGTTGTTGTTCTGTTACGAATTTGTATTCCTTAAACACTTTACTTGGCGTGTTCTTTTTTTCTCTATCTAATTCACTGGCAAATGGAAACATAGATATTGTGTGAGGTATCCTATGACTTTTTTTTTCAGTAACTGCATGAATATTAACACGCAAAGCGTGTATAGCTTCGATGGTAAGTCCTTTGAACACTACTTTAACTATTCCAAAGGCTCGTCGATGATACTGTAATACTTGACATTGCATATCTTATGCCGTGCAAAACTTAGAATGTTGTTAATTCATGCAACTGTGCCATTGTTTACTATTGTAAATTCGTATTCCATTCAATCTAAGCAGTTTTATCTGCGTATCCGCTTTTACTTGATTCACTGGTAACAGCACCCCTCTTCTAGCGGACGCCCTTGCATCTGCGATCTCATCTTCATTGTAAAAAATGACTTGTTCTGTGTGCTAGACCTACCCCTTAAAGTCGTGATTTTAGAACCACCCTGTAAAATTTTAGATCCGAAACGATTTTGAACCACCAATCCGGCGAATTTCTCGGTTCGTTTGTTCGCGCCTTTGTCAGACGCGCTAAATCAAAAGCGTAACCTTACTTGAGGTGTGAATTTCAGTATATGACATGCACACCAAAATTGTCGATCTAGGTCTAATTTTGAACTAAGTCCTTCAGCGGATAAACTATCTGTTTGTTAGTCTGTCTATATGTAAGTGAATTGGGTAACAGTAAAGATAACTACAATTTTAGATCTGAAATGATTTTGAACCATCAACTGTCGAATTTCTTTTTGTCTGACTGTTCGCGTCTTTGTTTATCACAATTCCGGAAACGCAAAGGCGTTAATTTCAGTATAAGCGACATGCACACCAAAAAATTGTCGATGTAGGGCTCCACTTTTGAACTAAGTCCTTCAGCGGATAAACTATCTGTTTGTTAGTCTGTATATGGGTGAATATGATAACAGTCCAGATAAAATGCAATTTAGATCTGAAATGATTTTGAACCATCAACTGTCGAATTTCTTTCGGTTCGCTTGTTCGCGCCTTCGTCGACACGCTAACTCAAAAATGCAATCCACTAGAGGTGTGAATTTCAGTATATGACATGCACACCAAAATTGTCGATCTAGGTCTAATTTTGAACTAAGTCCTTCAGCGGATAAACTGTCTGTTTGTTAGTCTGTCTATATGTAAGTGAATATTATAACAGTCGTAAGATAAATGTACCTTTAGATCTGAAATGATTTTGAACCATCAACTGTCGAATTTCTTTTGTTCGATCGTTCGCGCCTTTGCTCTGACACGTTAACTCAAAAAAACGCAAAAGGCGTTAATTTTTCAGTATGACAAAAAAAATACCAAAATGCCGATCTAGGTCTACTTTGAACGTAAGGAGTCCTTCAGTGGATAAACTGTCAGTCTGTTAGTCTGTATATATGTAAGTGAATATAATAACAGTCCAGATAAATGCAATTTTAGAGTTCGAAATGATTTTGAGCCATCAACTGGTGAATTTCTTTTTTATGCCTCGCCTGTTCGCGCCTTTGTCGACACGCTAACTTAAAACGCAACCCACTAGAGGTGAATTTCGCAGCATGACATGCACACAATAAAAAATTGTCGATAGAGTGTCCAATTTTGAACTAAGTCCTTCAGCGGATAAACTGTCTGTTTGTTAGTCTGTCCGTATGTAAGTGAATAGGATAACAGTCCAGATAAATGCAGTTTGATATCTGTTCGTGACACAAAAAATTACAGATCTCTTGTCAAAGAGAAGAAGAGCAATACGTAACTGAAACGAAGCACGTCTATAATCTATATGCAATATTTAAAACTAAAATGTAGTGGATGCCAACCGCGAAGCGCCGAGGTGGCGGTCCCAGTGAAGAGCAAGAAAGGATTCTGCTCGTCTCTACATATAATAAAGTTGAAAGTGTGTTTGTGTCGGCGCTCTACAGGGCCGACAGATAGACCTTCATCTTCGAAATTTGACTCAAACATACTTTGGAGGGTGCGAATGCGCAAGATTTTAATTATGTAATTGAAATTTAATCTATATTTTGGCGTTTTTCCTCGATAACTTCCGAAAATATTATAGCATAAAAATGTTTTTGACGCCATCTGAAAAACCACAAAATTATCTCTTTACTGGTATCAATTAAGTTGCCGCACGGTTATCTGTAATTTTAATAAATTTGCAAAAATATTTTTAGGCATAATTTATAACAATACTTCTCATTGTTGCAATCTGATTCAAACTGTTGCCAGTATTTACACAAATAATATTTAATTGCGTGTTTCACTTCCATTATGGAAAGCTAAGGTAATGTCCTAATAGATTTTGCTTTCTGTTTTCGTTTAATCAATTTTACGGTGAAATCTGTAAATGAAATCCTCTAAGGTAGTAATTATATTTGGAAATATATCCAGTAAGCTGAATGATTATGATTGCTGTGTTTTAATTCTTTTTATCAGCATGTTTTAATCCAGCTAACATTCTGCAGAACGTAAAATGTACCGCGCCATTTCCATCTTGAAATCAAATACATGTTTTGCATAAGGAATAAGAAAGTGAATTTGCCGCCGACATCGCGCAATTAGATGTTACATGACATGGACAGTTACTTGACTCTATTAGGGGACATTTATGTAGACAATGAACAGAACAGATGCAAGGCTACTAAAGGAACACGAGTTAAATGTCTACCCCAATTTGAAATTTAAAATCGCATTGTTAAGGGAGCCATGAATATAAAATTATGCGTAAAAGATTGAATTACAATTATATTTCTGTCTGGAAAACTGGTCCCCGAAGGCGGCTAGTATGAAATGTCGGAGAGACGAAAGGAATGTATTTCATTGAAGTTGAATGAGCGACCAACCTTTAGGAGGTTACGTTTAATGGTTTCTCCTTGGAATTTGATGTGGTAGTAATAAACTAACATAGTTATCATCACTAGCTACTGCATCTATTTATTCAAGGTAACTTGTAGGACACCGCATACAGGAATGCATGTACTAACTGGCTCGTGCAGGAGTGAGGATATATTATGAAACGCTGAAGAAGTTAACTCATAGTAACGATAACAATTTTAATAACGTAACAAGATAAAAGTAAATGATATTTAAATTAAGATATTGACAACAGAAACATAACTGATAACAGTGCTAGAAGAGAAAGACGACAGATAATGTCCGAGCCTTTATAGGACTCAATTCTTTTACTACGCATGAGCAAGACGGTTGACTGCGTATGCAGGAATACGCTGTTGCCACAAGCCTAACTAAGAGTGGTTTGAGTAGCCGTTAATAGAGGTTATTTTAACATTATGTCTAAGAGACGAAAAATTCCGTACCGAAAGGAAGTGGTCGTTTAGAGAAGTGACCGTTATGAATCACCACCTTCTTATATACAGATGCTTAAGTTTGCCCTAATAATTCCACTGACAAGTGATCGAAACGGTCGGAAATAAAAACATACAAATTTTCATCCGTCTTGTTGATCTCTTAGCCGACTGACAGAAAACAGTCGGCAAAATGTGACAACTGATTCACTTGTCTCCTTGTCGGTTATTCTGACAAAACGTCTGTAGTTCTGTCTGCGAGCTATAGGCCGAATGGACGACAAGTGAAACAGATGTCGGTCATACTGTTGACTTAATCGTTAATCAATCGTCAAATTCAAACGAAAATCGCTTATCTCGACCATTTGCTATATAATAGCATTAAGATGGGATTTAAATTATTAGATTCCTTGATACTCAGCTCTTCACATCTCCCGAAACGGTAAAGATTTTTGTCGACGAAAGTCTTAAATTCTCGCCGACGGGAGACGGCAATCGCCGCCCCTAGTTTTTTTCCGCGACTGTATAGAAGTAACAAGCATTCAACTCGAAAGAGGCACAACTATACTGAAATCAAACAAATCTTCGGTATCATTCACTTAGATTTCCTTTCACCTCGCCATTGATATTTCAGAATTCTATAATTATTCAAATATTGTATTATCTTTGAAGACAAATACCTGTACAAAATTTTAGGACTCTAGTACATCAGGAAATGTGTAAAAAATCGATAACAAAATTCCACTTTTACGAGCAATAAACAATTCAAGTTAAATAAAAGCATTAAAAAATTGCTCAGACTTCTCTCCAAAAGTCTGCAGCTTCGGTTACCGTTTGGTTAAATATTATTGCGTAAAATTAGTTTCGAGGGTTCCAGACTATTTTTCCAGTTTACAATCTATCAGACGACAAATGAAATAGTCATGAATTATACACACACACACACGCATATATATATTAACAAAAGAAAAGATTAAAACAGTTTCAGAAAAGAAAAAACCAAAATAACGAAACAGAACATAACGTTAACGTCCAATACGCGTCATCAGCAGGGAAATCCTGAACGAGCGTATACTTATTATAGGTGTTTTCTAAACACAAAACTCTAGCAATAATGCTGAAAACAGTTTGTTTCCCCTTTTTTGTATAGAGGTGTCTTTTGTCTTGGTTTCAGTATTTGTCAGTATTGTTATTATTATTATTATTCAATATTTGTTTCTTATTTTATTATGTACAAATTGAGATTAAAAGTAAATCTTCATAATAGTAGTTCAATTCTGATGCATGCAAACGTATTTTATCTCTTCAGTAAATTCATTTCAATATAAAAAATATATTTATCAGTTGTACCACTTTTTTAAAGACATATTAAATATATATAAATATGTATTCGGTAAGATTTTGTTGAATTTTTTCACTCTCCAAATATTTGATTCTTTAAACAAGTGCTTGGTGTTTATACTGAGCACAGTGATAGCAAATAGTATTACTTGATGGTTGTAAGGCGGAAAGTACAGACTCGAGTCTCATATGTATAATCCCTTTGCATAATGGTTCAATTTCGCTTTCTAGCGACACGAATAGCATAGCGTAAAAACCAAAAAGCCTCGAAATCTGCCAAGTTTAACCTTCAAATTCCCTGCCTAGTCATTCAAAATTTGGTAGAAATTAACAATTCTGGTGTAAAGACTGCACTCCAAATTTCATCATTGTAATTTGTTGCGTTTTTGAGTTCGTCTTCACAGAGTTCATTCCTAAAATGATTTTTTCCCAGACTCAGGGAAGCTTGAAACGTAAAAATTCATGAAATTCTCAAGGTTAAATTTTTGGCTGATTATAATATTTTCTTTTGGAGATTTTATTGACCAGAATGTAAAAATATCTTAACCCAGTAACACTCAGTGGCATCATTTGAAAACAGTTAACATTTTACTTACGTGGTTAAAATAGAGCACATTCCATTGTTCCTTTCGTTGCTTTATCTGACAAGTCAACATGTATTGCCAAATTTATTTAGAGTTTTCGACTGGCGTATACCACCCATTAGCAGGTATCGAAGGCAAAGTGTCATTTTGATTATTTTCTCCCCCTTTGATTTATTTTCGGGGCAATGAAAGAAAATCGAAAGTAATCTTTGTTTCTGATATTTTACTATATTTCAAAAATCTTTAAAAGTATATCTGTACCGGTTTTCAAAAATGATTTTCGACTGATTTTTCGATTATTTGTTTGAAAAATAAATAAAACTTTTTAAAAAATTTACGGAAAGAAGTTATACTTCACAGTTATCTTAATATTGAAGTTTCTAATATAATTTAAAAAGATTTCACTGATATTTGTGCCATTAATTAATTTGGGCGTTAACTTGTTAAGACAGCTCGATACACAGTGGTGTTTTTCGCAGTTAATGATCTATATGTTTATAAAAAACCTTATTTTCTGTGAACATTTGTACTTTCGGCTTTTTTTTTCTTCTCTAGGCTCGCCAGACCGTTTTACTTACCCGGACCAAATTTGGCACATTGATAGATTAATACAAGTGGGGGCTAATGCCGTAAATATTATTTTAAAATTAGAATTAGATTTTTATTTATTTAACATTAAGTGATAAATTCGGGTATTTATTGCCCATTTTTGCGAATTTTCTGCATATATTCTCATTTTTTAAATTATTTTTATCTCATTGTAAAGTCCATAATATCCCGGTTCAAATAAGAGTAATTTGAAGTAGATGTATAACTTTTCCGATTTTTAACGATTCTTAAAGGTTTCGGAAACGCGTTTCTGCAAAAAATTCACGTCGAGCGAGATGAAGTATTACGCTTCCGAGTTTAATTTATTAAAGATCGGAAAAATCTTTCTTGCAATTTTTTTTTCTTTTGATGTTTTATTTTGCAACGTATATTTTTGGCGACATTTTGTTCGTTCTAAAAATTTTTAAGTTTATATTTTTAATCAGCAACCCCAGGTAAATTCTGTTTAGTATAATTGTACATTGTAAAGTTGCATTAGTTATTGTACGGTATATTGTTTAAAAGTGAGTTTGTTATTGTGAAATCTGAGTTTGATAATTTTATTTTAACTTTATTTCAAATCCTTTGTTATGTTTGTTTTTATTTTGCTTACAATAACTTTCGTTATTTGAAATCCTGCACAAGCTAGTTGGATACATAATAGTTGTGGAAAATAACATCGAGCAGTTATCTGATTTAAGAGCCCATTGCAATTTGAATCGATTGATGTTAAAAGGGGATCTGACATCTAGTAGATAACTGCTACATTGATGTTAAAAGGGGATCTGACATCTAGTAGACAACTGCTATATTGATGTTAAAAAGGGATCTGACATCTAGTAGACAACTGCTATATTGATGTTAAAAAGGATCTGACATCTAATAGATAACTGCTATATTGATGTTAAACAGGGGTCTGACATCTAGTAGACAACTGCTATATTGATGTTAAAAAGGATCTGACATCTAATAGATAACTGCTGTATTGATGTTAAAAGGGCTCTTCTGCGAAGAAGCCTTCTTCTAACATCACATGGAAACTTTGATTATGCACCAAAACGTGGCTGTAAATAGTAGAAGCCCCGTTCTCACACCAAAGATGCATTCACCTTCATCAAATTAAAAACAAAAATTAAAATGTAATTTCCGCCGAGAATGCAGAAGGGCAAATCCATGTGACTCACGTTACCATTTGACACCTTTTTTCTAAATTAAATTCGATATATATGAAAAAATATTATATTTGATTTTAAAAAAAGTTTTTTACAGAGCTCTGGGGTACAATAAGAAACTAGGGATGTCAATAATTTAAAATTTAATATGAACAAATGGTATCCAGACCCTAATTTAGGACTGTGACTCACATTACAAAAAAAAGGAAATCAAGTTTTGTGGGTTAATGTAAACTTAGAATTGCTCCTCTTTCAGCACAGCAGAGTAAAAAAGAAATATTTTCTACAATGAATAACATTTCCAGGTTATGATATACACAAAAATAACATTGTATTTTTTATTAATTATGTATATTAATCAACATTTTGAGTGTGACTCACGTTACATGCTTTTATGACTCACGTTACATGTCCCACTTTAATCTTTGAAGTTAATAAAATATTGATTTAAAAACATTTCATTTTGTAGATTTTAATGAAGCATTACTTAATTCAATGAATAGATATATCTAATTATATATTTTAGCAAATAAATTAATTAAAATTAATAAATAAAAATGTGTTAATAAAACCAATAAAAATTATGCTTGATATATATTTCAAAATAAATTACAATAGTTTTACTGATAGAATTAGGATCACAAATCTAAAAAACCCTCTTGAATTAACAGGAATTGGAGGTTTTAATTTCCGAATCAAATTCGATTAAGGATAAAGTATTTTATCTTCCTTTTCCGGCCATTTCCAGTGTTAGCCTTTAGGTTGTATCGTAGTTATTTCAAATTCTCCATTGATGCAATTGGTAATTTTTCTTGGTTACAATACACCATCATATTCAATTTCATACCAATAATTATGTTTAATATTGGATAATGGTTGAAGAGGTATTTTGCTATCAGAAGATAACAAAAATCCTTCAGGTTTTTTATTTTCAACTTTAATATAGTGGTATTTTTTGATATCTTGTAATAATGGTGAATTGTCCCAAACCTATTGCATATTAAGTGCTGAATTTCTTTCATTGATATTTGCTTCAGTAATTTCCTGAACATGAATGTTGGCTCCAGCCATTTTAGCAGTTTGTAGTAAATTTGCAGCATTCATTACTAAACATTTAAGTTTTTTCATTTGATTAAACACTTTTTTTCAAATTTCCTCCTTGTTGGTGCCATAATTATATATATATATGAGTATAATAAAAATCCCTTGACCCCAAAGTTGCTGATGACGTAATTAAAAAAATACCCATAAAACAATAAATATACACTAGTTAATTATATTCAGAGGTAGTAAATAATCATATATGGGTGTGTATATATATAAAAACACCCCGTTGACCCAAAAAATAATATTAGTATACATTAAAATTCCATTAAGAATACTTATCAAGCAACACTAGCCGTGACTCACATTACATGTGACTCACATTACAAAATAAGATGCCTTTATTTCCAAATAAATTATTGAAAAAAGATAAAATTGTCCTATCTATTTTTTTAGTACTATAAATAAGTAGGAGCAACGATAACAATTTTTTAAAATTTACAGCTGTAAAAAGTTAAACATTGACAAAAATGAACTTTTTGTGACTCACGTTACAAAAAAATTATTGACTATAAATTTAACCTCTCTCATTTATTTTGAATGCAAATACTAAAATAATATTTTTATATTTGTTTTATAGCATAAATCTATCAAAAAAATATAATTATTCAGTAGAAACATGCTAAAACTTAGTAAAATACATATGTTTAAAATTGATTCAAAGCTCAGAAAAATTCATCAGAGCATGTGCTCTTGAAACAAGTCTTCACGTGAAATGAAAATAGTTAACCAGGCGTTGCCAGATTCTAATTTGTAAACTTCAATCTATATACAACACATACAAAATAAAGTTGAGTGGTTTCTTTTAATTTTTTTTTACACTTTATTTCCAATGTTATGTGGAATTGCCCAGAAGACCCCTTTTAACATCAATTGATTCATATAGGATTTAACACAACCCACTCCACAAAAAAAATGTTTTCTTCCAAGCTTCTTCAAACCACACTGTTACATTTCGAGTAATAAAAAGGCTAAATTTGAAAGATTTAATTCAACAAGAAAGGATTCAAAGGAGATTTATGTTTGTTGGGGAAAGTTAGTGACAATATTTATAGAAAAAGAAATGGGGAGGGGGGCATATGAACAAAAATGTGAATTCCGATATGTAATAAAATAATATTTCTCTTCCTGAGCGAATTACTCCTCAGTTCTCACTCGCGTCATATCCATCACCTCCCTTCACTACGTTAGCTTATAACCATTTAATATTGTCAGAATATCAACAAACTGTCTCTCTCCTCTCCAGCAAGACGAACGCAAGCAATCTTAGCGTTATTTGCGTCCGAAGAAGCGTCCGGGCGCAGGTATCTGCCCGTATCGATCCCCAGAGAATGAGCGCAGAACGCAGTCGACGTGGGTGGCGAACAGTTCTCAAAGTTTCTCGAGATATTTAAAGAATGAAGGGATCCGAGAATTTTCTTCGAGAGCACAGCTTTAAAATAAATCACAGCCCGAGAGTGGTTTTAATTCTTTTTTTGCGGTTTTTAGAAGTTTCGATGTTACTTTTCAAGAATATTCCAGGGTCTGAATCATTGAATTTTCGACAGTTTATTTTGCAGTTTGCCGATATATATGACCCCCTAGCGAGTGTACCGTTACAGGGAGGGGAATAAAACTAGTATGCAGGTATTATACGGTATGCGCTCAAGAATGATGTGCAAAACAATAGTCCAGCTCTCAGAATTACGGTTACAGTGACAAAATTTCAAAATTTTCAAATGGCAACACTTACTTTTTTCATGGATACGTGATCCTCACAGTAAAAAAAACGTAAAATGGAGTTAGAACGGTATTTTTAACGCAAAAAATGGCGGCGCTAGGCAGAAAAAAAAAGTGAAAACAACAATCGTGAAATAAAGAAACTTTGCTTATATATGATAGTAAATCACACACACCAGCGATTATTGGGTTTTACGCAGCACACGAACTCTAGGTTCACAATCTCCAAACCTGACTGATGACCCTGACTTAAAAAATGATTTCCATCTAATTAGATAAAATTCCCTGGAAGAAAAATAGAATTTAAGGCTGAAAAGGAAAATTTTGTTAGTTTTGTCCAATTACATTTCTCATTCATTCATCTGCATTCACCTCATTCATCCATCTCCATTCACCTCATTCATCCATCTCCATTCACCTCATTCATTCCATCTCCATTCACCTCATTCATCCATCTCCATTCACCTCATTCATCATCTCCATTCACCTCATTCATTCATCTCATTCACCTCATTCATCATCTCCATTCCTCATTCATTCATCTCCATTCATTCTATTCCATTCATCTCTCATTCACCTTCATCTCCATTCATCTCCATTCACCTCATCCATTCCTCCATTCCTCATTCATCTCCATTCCCTCATTCTCCATTCACCTCATTCATTCATCCTTCCTCTCACTCACGCATACAGACAAGACACTGTCACCTCATACCCGTGACCAGACCGGTCACTGAACGGTTTGATGGACAAGACACGGGAATTTTATTTAAGAAAAAAGAAAAAATAAACAAAAAAAAGAAATATATAAACACTAATATACAGCACAGGCATTTTCACTTTCACTATTAGTTTGTAATGATCTTCTTTTCTTTAGATGTTGTTATACCTTTTTTTTGAAGGGGAATTCCGGTAATTAAGCTTCTTGATTCATCTCCTAAAAGTTGAAGCTAGGAGGCCGGAAAAAGTCTACGTTTTCGCTTAAAAATATTAATCCCATGTATTTTATGCCTGGAGACGGGTTGATTCCAGACTCTTTTCAGCCATTCTTGTTCGAAGTTTGTCTTCAGGCTTCCTCATATGCCAAGACACGTAAACACATCCGTGGCATAATAAGAGTGCCGTGCCAATTCCACCACAACTGCAATAATCGGCTCTCAGACAGGTGAAACCTTTGAGGTAGGCAGGAAATATCCAT
>BGPR01041037.1:0-13755 GCA_013235015.1 Araneus ventricosus | reverse complement strand
TACACCAAAGCTGAGTTTTAGAGCATTTTAATAATTAAGATTTAAAAATATATTATACTAGAATCTGGAATAAAATTAAGTAGATTATCACACACACATTGTCATTATGCAGAGAAGATATATATATATATATATATATATATATATATAAATTTATCGGAGAATGGTAATATTCCATAGCTTTTTCAATGAGCATTGTCAAAAAAATTATCTAGAAGGTCATTTTTTCTATCATCTTCAACTGTCATAGAAATAGGACGATGGTACAATCCGCTACTACCCAAACCCATTAATTAGTAATGGAGATCGCCTTTCTTTCTCTGTGTCATTCCAAACATGCCTACTCTACAATTAACGCAGCCGCCTAACAACCTGTCTGGAAGGTGCGTATCATGTGCCAGACAGGCGAGGGGGGGGGGGAGGTGTTAATTTTTCGAAGACAACAGCTCTTGAAATCGGTAAGTATTTTGAAATTCATCGAAGCTGACCTAGTTTTTCTCGTTTTCGTTTACTTCAATTTTGTTTTGTATTGAAAATAATTTTGATACTATTATTTTAAAATACCCTGTAAATTCTCAAGCGGCAGAATCCATGGAAAAGTACCAATGCAGATTCATACTACAATAAACAGAAAAACGAATTCGATTTGTTTGATATCCATACAGTATCTTATTTTGCTTTAATTCAAAGGTGGAGAGCATTTGTTTCTTCATGACAGCTCAATCAGCTACTTAGTAATGGTAGTCAGAGCCTGCTTGATTTTCGAGGACATTATAACCGTTTCATATTTGGGACTTTCTATTGTAAGGAATCCATCTTCCAGAAAACTGGGTGTTTAACATGTTAATGAAGATTTTCTAAGGCTTAAAAATAAACATGTTTTTGTAAAAACCCAGAAAACCAACAAAGACGTTGCTAGCCAAAATCCTGTGCAGCAAAATCAACAGCTAACTGTGGAAGACGCAACACTGGACTATGCTTAACCACTTAACTGAATAGTTTTCTTTGCTATCTAATAAATCTAATAAGATGACCCCTCCTGTTTTGGAAAGGGGCTGTCGTTTTCATTCATCTAAGAAGGCATAGGATACTTAAGATGTTTATGGAATCCTCCTAATTAATGATTCAATTTTAGTTTATAAGACTAAAAGTTCGATAATTCGATGCACGAGTATTCTCGGGCTGTTAAGTTAAGCGGTTAAGAGGCTTTCTCTCATTGAACCCAAGTAAAAACGAATAGCAAAGGATTGTATCATTGTCCTATTTTTATGAGAGCCTGTACCGATCAAAGTCACAATTTTTGTTATTTTATGTATATACATAGACTTAGAGAAAGACATATTTAAGATTTTATAAAATAATATTAATTTTTTCAATGCTTGGTACAATATGGGTTAACAAGTTAATCGCCATGTGAATCAAATACGATTCACACGGCGATCAAATACAATTCGTACCTCCTATGTAATCAGATGGCTCCTTTTCTACTGTAGTTAAGAGAGAGCAGAGAAGGGGTCATCTAATTAAATAGATGGTTCGGATTTCAGACGTGAGTCGTAGCGACTGACGCGTTAAAACAATCAGTTATAAAAAAGAATGTTGAAAGCAATTTCTCAATAAAAATATTTTTCTTACCCTTCATAAATATTAGCATGATCCTAAAATCGTGCAAACTACAGCATATTAAATGTTTCAAATTTTTAGTATGTGATAAATCTTATTTACCCAAAAGTATTCAATATTTTGCTTAATATAATAAATATCTTCACTCTGGACGGCCAATGTTTAATAGCATCGATCACAATTAACAAATATCTTTTGAAGTACTTTACAACATTTTTTAATGTTAATTTTTTTTAAGTTTCAATTACCTTCATTTATTCAGAATATTATTTCTTTATTTTAATTTTTTGTAAAGAAAATATTAGAAAATATTATGGAATAAATCAATTCCTCTTTCCAACTTTTTTGAATGACAAGTTTTTGAAAAATTTAATTTTTTAAAAGTATTCGTAACATCCAAACTTATTTTGAATGTTAACATTGTAGCATTGATTTTAGAGAATAGAGGCAACAATTTTCAGTTTGCTTTTTTATTTTCTGGGAACTCATTTACCACATGAATTATTTTCGACAACGACTGTTTTACTCCACGATACGAAAACCAACGTGAAACAGAAATTTTACAACGATTGTTTTTCTTCTTTTGCCTGGGTTACTTCAAAATTCAGAGCAATTAGATTTGAAGTAAACTGGAAAGGACAAAAAGGGACATTTTTTCAAAAAAGCTAAATTCCTTGCTTAGGAGACTATAACAGTACTTTTCCAAGGAAAAAAGACCGCTTATTTTTATTCAGTTCGAAGAATATGCTTTAGCACATGCTTTGCTATTTTATTTGCAACCGCAAACTATTTATTTTATAAAGAAAAATGCTATAAATTAATTAAACTACGTGGAGGGAGCTTCAATTTTCTAATTAACGAAGCACCATAGATTTAATGTGTCTCATGTCTACAAAGAAAGAAGAAACGTGTGTAAAATCATGATTTGTATTGTTGTTAGGAACGGTTAAGGTATCCGAACACGTTCAGAGCACTTTTTTCTAAAATTGTGAAATAGAAACACCAAAATATGTTTTTTAGATTCGAATTTAATAAAGATTAATATTAGAGTATGATTTTTGAGTATAAATTATTATAAATTTACAAAAATCTTGAATTTCAGCTGATTTTTAGAGGAAATTCCCAAAAACTTCAAACATGCTAGAGGTCAAACTTCTGTAATAATTCAAATCAAACTAATACTAAAATAAACTGCATACTATGGACTAGTGCTTGTACTAGAATCTTAACGTTCTTTGGATAAATAAAAATTTTAGAGTTAATCGAACATCCATTATAAGATTTTCAGCAAATTTTTCACGTCATTTTTCAGATAAAAGACCATAATTAAAAAATATTGTTACAATATACATTATTCTAGTACATTCACTAGAGACACATTTGAAGAAAGTGTTCACAAAATTTTAGAACAATCGAATGATAATATCGTGAGTTATCATGCTTGAAGAGTGAAAATTATGCATAAGATCTAGTTTCGAGAAAAATCAAATTATAGTTTTGCCACGCGCTTAAATTAAGTATCTAAACTTTTAAAAAAAATCCTAAAAATATACTAACATCATATTAACTTGAAAAAGTGCAGTTTAAAAGAATTTTTGACAGGATTTTGTCCTTTAAATGACAACTTCCGGTTAATCAAACGCCCACTTCCGGTTTTCGGTTTGTTATAAAACAATTAATATCTCATCTTCTAATTAACGAACTGACAAAAGTAAATATGTTTCAGAAAGGTAAATGAATGAAATATCCGAATCATCAAAAATTAAAAAAATTGGAATTTTGGCCGAAAATCGACTTTTCAACGTGTTCGGATACCTTAAGTGTGAAACAAATATCGATAGCTCAGCATCAAAATAGCGTCATCGATGATAGCTCACATATTAACCAAATTTTTGATAAAATTGTTTACGGGATAAGTAGCTAAACAAAAGTGCATTATTTTGAATAATGCAATTATGACAAAAAAAAATTTAACAATTTTTGAGTCATTGGACATAACAAAAAAGACCCATTTGATTACATTTGTCATAATTTGATCGTAAAGCTAAAGTTAAAATTAGTTTTAAAATATGTGTTTTTTAATTTTTAAAATGTGTAAGACATATTTAATCATGTTTTCAAGCATATGAATAGCAGGATATTTTCTATTTCAGTAAAAGTGTTTAAACATGACACAAAAGCAAAACATTCAGACTTAAACAAGTAAGCTATCGCGAGGTTACTTTAGATGTTTATTATTACTAAAACTTTAATTTAAATAGTTGTGATAATGTTTCTGCTCTGAACATCTGGCATAGTTGGATACGACTTAAAATGACATTACGTGGAAAAGAAAGAGCTACTGCATTACATGTAGTAGCGTTCTCTTTTATAGCTTAGAACATAATAGGATAAAAATTAACTCCGTTTTAAATACGGAGTTCCATTACACACATTAAACATACCGTACAGTACTTACGCCAGTGTGTTACACATTATAACCTTAAAATGAAATTAATAATTCAAAATGTTTATTTTACCTCAAAATTGTATAAAAAATCTTTTAACGTCGTAAACTACCACTCAATAAAAACTGAATTCATACACTTATTAAACGTTAAAGATAATTTTAATAGAAGTAGCACTTTAAAGCAAACAGGAAAAGTTTAAAATTCGAATGCAACAACATAAATGCAAATGCAAAGCTGCAAATATTCATGAAAATTTATAAAGAGCCACTAAAAACAATGGACATTGTTCATATTCTTAAATTCCGCTATGCGATCCTTCTAGCCTGATCTATGTAGCTTAGAGCAATATCTAGGATAAAGAATCAAAAGCAGTCATAGGATCCTCGAAACCTGTCTATTTGCTTTAAAGTCATACAGAGTGTAAATGCTTTAAATGGATCGTAAATTTTATTTTATTAAATTAAATTAGAACTGCAATTTAAACGCAAAACATATAAACTATATCAGCTTTTTCGGCTATAAACTTAGCTACATTTTGGTATGAAAATGGAAGGAGTCGGTTTATTTTATGTTAGCTACTATTTTCATTTCTTGAAATCTTGCTTCTCACTGTTGATGATTTCACTATTTTTTTTCTTAGAACTGGAAGCAGATCTCGTTCTCATTGGAATCTAAGACACTGAAAATATCTCATGTTTCTCAAAAACATCAGCTTCCCTTTTCTTCACTTCTTCTTTTCAGTCTTCATGTTCTATATGTTACTGAAAATAGAATTTCCTTATTTATTCTACTTTTTACCGTTATATGCAGCGAAGTGGAAATAAATAGCTTAGGACAAGATAAAAAATGATAACCTTGTTATTGCCGAAAAGATCTTATCCTTTCTTTGTTTTTTTTAATTTATTTGGTAGGATATGATAACTCTATGAAAGTAAAATTCTTGCTTCTTTGATCCTGCAATTTTAGGCCTTACATAGTACGACAAAAAAAATTGGTGCCGTGTTAAAATTCGTTCTTTTGCATTTTACTGTGGTACAACTGTTGCACCAGAATTTTTATAACCTTAGAATGCGGGTCGGTACCACTGCTGTACCAGACACAAGTGAGGATTTCACTCGCAGCATTCAATGCAGTTCTTCTGGTTTAAGTCCCCATAGCCTAAAGGTTAAATAATAGAAAATTTCCATTGAAAAAATGTGATACTATGAATATGCTAGAAAATGTTTAATCTTAGAGATAGTTTGCTATTTTTTTCGCTCCACAGACGTATATCTTACTGCAATAAATATAAATGTCTAAAAATTAGGTATCGAAAATTGAAGAATAAAAATTTCAACATATTTGGTTACAGATAAAAGATCATAACCCAATCGTTATCCGTTAACTGTAATAGTCTACGTAACGTATAATGAAAAGTGGATATGCAGGGAGATTAGAATTAAAGTTCAACTTTCAAAAGCTGTTAAAAAAGAACCGCTGGTCAGAATGACCTCTAATTTGACTTAAATATATAAGAAGAAGGGGGAAAATGTATGGCAGAAGAAAAAAAATAGTTAAAAAGTTTAGCAATAGATGGCGTTCTACACGTCATAAGACGCACATGGGTTCAGGTACCAGTGACATTGGCTACCCAATGCGGAGCCCATTGCGTGCGTTGTAGTCTAAACCATCTGTACTGTTTAATGTGCATAAATAAAACGGTCTTTTACTGAAAAAATCAATGAATCAATCAATGACTTCCAACTCATTCAGCAGTTGTGGCACTCATGGTTGAAATTCTATCCACCACGCCAAAGTGTTGCCACATCGGATAGGAAAACTGAAATCAGTTTTTAACTGTCCTAAGGCCGAAAACCACCGATAAAGCAACAATGAAATCGGTTTTAATTGTCCTGAGGCCATGAAAACCCGAAAAAACCAACATTCAAATCAGTATTAAACTGCCGCGATACTTGTTCAAGAAATGTTCAATATGCCCTCCACCGTTTTCTGCCACATGTTCAAACCGAGAAATAGCATGTTCTATAACAAATCGGCGTGTATCTGTGTTGGTGTTGTGAATGTATTGACCAATGTGTGCCTTCAATGCAGCTAAGTCTGAAATCGGACCGCTGAACACAACTGGTTTCAGACAACCCCACAGCCAGAAATCACAAGGACTACGACCAGGTTTTAAAACGCCAAAAAAAGCAATCATATCTAAGTATTTTGATAGTAACATATTCAGTATAATACGATTGCTTTCATTATTATGCTAGTAAAGTTAATTAAACTTCTAGTAAAGTTAATTTCATTATTACCCTAGTAAATTAATTAAAGTTCAATTCTCAAGCATAAATGGCCCTCTCGAGCTAAATATTGATTTAAAAAGTTTCTACAACAGGGAAGCAGCAACGGCTTAACGGGTGACTAACTTTCATTGTGACAATGAGCCATATTACTCCTTCCTCAATACCTTATGGAAATGGAATTTCTTTGAAGAAGAAGGAACAAAAGTAACCACCTGCAACTCTTCTCGTCAAGTTAATGCTTGGAAATAATGAGTAAGAAGAGCGGGACTGATTATTTACACACTCTGAGAATTAATTGAATGGAATAATAATGTCTTCATGGCGTTGAAGTTAGAAGTTCTTAATATGCCTTGGAGGAATATTTTCGTTAGATTAAAGTACTACAGCCCCCGGCGCGATAAAGTTTAAAAAATTATCACATTTTGAATGTAAAAACTATACTTTTATTATCGAAACGTGTGTTACCTGACGTTAGTTTTGTTATACCTGAGAAAACTCTTAAATCATTAAACTCAATAATTAATGAAGTATAATTAGTGTGTATATTAATATGTTTAAAGACATTACATTTATTACCTTCCCTGAACTAAAGGTTCCAGAAAAAGATTGATAAAAACATTTCTTTTTTCCGTTTAAAACTGAAACTTTCAATATGAAATAAATAATTTCGAAATGATTATGTCATGAAGTTTAATTCTATTCATTGTACTTTTCTTTACTGTAGTAGAGTTATATAATTGACATTTGCAACGAACTCGTTTTACTATATAATGGAGTAAAAAAAATAGATTTCTATTTATGATGGAAAAGGGAGTTATATTTATATAAGAATATTAAAAGAAATTAAAGTTTAAGTATACATTTATCTCTTTATTGTTCTCATTTTTAAAATCTTATAAAAAAATTTACATTTTCAAAATTGTTTTATAACTTTTACTTTTGCAAGTGAAAAGCAAAATATGAAAGCCGAAGTCAAAAAATTGATATCAATTTTGCTGGTACAGTGGTACCTCCGAAAAGCGAACAGTCACGGGACCAAAAGTTTTGTCCGTTTTTAGGAGGTGTCCGCTACTGGGGAGGACAACCTTTTTATAAAAAAAGTTTTTTTCTATTCTGTTTCACATTTGATTGTAAATTACGGCTGCGATTTTAATTAAGAAGGAAAAATTAATTAGGTAAGAAAAGAATAACTATTTACTACTTTACCTTTTAATTGCGTGCTAATCCTTTTATCTTGCATTAAAGACCAAGCCCCCAAAACAGGTTTCGCGCCTCTAAATTCCATGAAACAAGGGGAGTTTTGGAAGAACAGGGAAAAAGAAAATGTGCGGGGGGGGCAGAAGAATGCCATTGTGCACATTTTAGGGTCGATTTCATTGTGTCAAGCACGGAAGGGAGGAGTCGGGAAAAGTTCGTTGTAAAGACGCATAAACATATATTTTTAGCTTGCTTGTTTTAATTAATAATTTTGAAATGTTTGCCAAAATAATTGAAAGCTTTTCAAAAATACCTGTCCGCTATTCGGAGTGTCCGCTATTCAGAGGGTATAACATGGATTGTCCTATATAGAAGGACTGGGACTCGTAAAAATGTCCGTTAATTAGAGGTGTCCGCTATTCGGGAGTGTCCGTTAATGGAGGTACCACTGTACCATGAATTACCGCACCAGGTAACACCATGCCCAGTGGTGCCTCTGCTCTGAGTATTTGAATGAACAAGGAATGAAGAAAAGAACATATATATTAAGAAATATTCTTTTCTACTTTATTCTTCTTATGAAATATTCTTTGCTACTTTATTCTTATGAAATATTCTTTGCTACTTTATTCTTCTTATGAAATAGTCTTTGCTACTATATTCTTCTTATGAAATGTTCTTTGCTACTTTATTCTTTTTATGAAATGTTTTTGCTACATTATTCTTTTTATGAAATGTTCTTTGCTACTTTATTCTTTTTATGAAATATTCTTTGGTACTTTATTCTTCTTATGAAATATTCTTTGGCACTTTATTCTTCTTATGACATATTCTTTGGTACTTTATTCTTCTTATTAAATTTTCTTCATTCTATTTATACTTTAATTTCTTAATATTATTGATTTATGTTCTCTCTTTAATGATATAAAAAATAAGTTTATAAAAATCTACAAGTGAGTCATTTAAAAAGTCTTCGTGGGTCAGTGGTGGGTTTATAACCATTGTTCTATTGCGAAAATGTCTGAATTGCGAAT
This sequence comes from Araneus ventricosus, assembly GCA_013235015.1. Classification (NCBI taxonomy): domain Eukaryota; kingdom Metazoa; phylum Arthropoda; class Arachnida; order Araneae; family Araneidae; genus Araneus; species Araneus ventricosus. The sequence goes on along the minus strand of BGPR01041037.1, from coordinate 5,160 downwards.
TGAATCTCTGTGTGCTTGACCTGCCCTTAAAGTTTGTAAAAGACTTTTCTGCACACCCTGTATGAATTGATTTAATTGCATAGTTCCGTTCTTTTTTACTTATTTTTCTGAATGTTTAAGCTTTTTCTCAGCTGGAGTGAAGAGTTTCGTCGAATTCAAGAAAAGTTTCCATAATATTAGGAATCATTTTAAATAACTCTCTTTTACATTTCAGCGTCACATTTGGGAAAAAGGACTTTATTCTTTCTATTTCTGAGAACCCATATACTACAGGAAATGCTACCGGCAGGTTTTACTCCACGACCAGAGAGAGAGAGAGAAAACTGGTTGGAGAACTCAATTTTATTATAATTATTTTTTTCTTTCCAGGGTTAACTCAACCAAGGCAATAGTATTTCAAGAATATCGGGGAGAAGGGAAAGATAAAGTTTCTTTAGAAAATAAATCCTTTGCTCGCAGAGCATAAAAGCATTTTTATGCTTATACTTTATATGTAGCAGACTATTTCTGAAAGGAGAAAACCCAATTTATTTCTCTTCACTGCTAAGAATATGATTTATCACTTGCTTTTCTGTCTTATTTTCAGCCACAAACGAGTTTTACTTTTATAAAGAAAAATCCTCTAAGTTACTTAAATTATCTCCAGGGACTTTCTATTTTGTGTTACTTAGAAAAGAAGGCACCATATCTTTAAAATGTCTCAAAGCTCTACACTTTCAATGAAATAAAGAAAAAATAGGTTCTTCTTTCGATATCGAGTATATATCGATGCGATGCAAATATTGATAGTATTCTATTAATACTTCTTCATATTTTTGAGGCAAATTTAATTTCTATTAAGAAATCGATCTATATATTTAAAATAATTTGCCAAAACCAGATGGCCAGTAGCCTAGCCCAACCACTGGACCGATTCCGATAATTTTTATTTCCTAAGGAATCTTATGACGTATACAAATGTCATCAATGTTCTTCTCCCCCCCCCCCGCAACATTTTTTTCGAAACAAAACGAAAAAACTCTACTTCACAGAAAAAACAATGACAGAGTCCCTTCATCCCCAACCACTTGACAGATTCCGATAATTTTTTATTTCATATGAAATCTCATGGCGTCTAGATATACCATCAATGTTCGTCTGCCCCCCTCCCTGCCCTTCCATTTTCGAGAGAAAGCGAAAAATCGCACTACTCCACAGTACATTCTCGAAGGGATAAAACAAAGACAGTGTCCCCCTAGACCGAACCATTGGACCGATTCCAGTAATTTTTATTTCATATGGAATCTTAGAGCATCTAGATATGTCATCAATGTTCAGTATATTGAGGTAGGTTGCAATTTTGGGGAAGTATCAAGAGAAAATAGACCGCGTTCATGTTTCACTTGTATGCAAACTTCTAACAGTCAGGGCGGTAACTGTAAGCAATACCATAGACAGCACGTACATTTGCAGCAAGTTTGATTTTTACTTGATATTACCTTGGCATGGCAAATTTGGCGCGTCAAGCATAAAGCAAACTTGTGGCAAACTAACAATGCAGAATCGCCACCCTCGCTTGCAAAACGAGTTTGCCACAAGTTCGCCGTGACAACTAACGCGAGTTCTAATCCGAGGTTGTGTTCGTACACTGTTTTTGCTATGTTTGCAACGAGTTTGACGTGGCTATCGTGCTGCAAGTTCGTCGCGTTGTGGTTTCGAAGCTTGCGTTAACTTGCTGCAAGCCTTTTTCAAGCTTGCACTCTTGTCGTGTCAACCTTGCTGCAAGCTTGCAGATTTGCAGTACAAGCTTGCTGCAAACTAAAATTGCTATCTGGGAGGTTGCTAATACACACATAGGTCAACCGATTTTTGAATAATGATTGCAAATAGAGTAACAAAAATATAAACCTTTCAACTTCCGTATTGATGTTCTCCAGCTAAGCAATATCTGAACTCACTGGTCCACCAAAAGGTTATATAGTATATAAATTTTTGTATATTAAAGGAAATAAATTATTATTTAAGATAATTTGCGAATGTGATTTGGATACATTGTGGTAAGCATAGAAAACAGAAAGACAAAATCCACTCCTAATAAGAATGTTAACAACAGAAATCATATTTTAATAATATATTATCGCAAATAAACTTGTTAAGGTAATTTCCTGATTTGCATGTGCATCTAATAAAGCTTTCGAATTTACTGGATTAAAAATATTAGAGATATTTTTAGAAGAAAAAAATTAAATATTTCCTAAAATAGTCCTCACTACAAGGATAAATTCAATTTAAGAGTATGTATTTCTGCAGATATTCTCGCTTAAAAAGTGTTCGGATTAAAATTTATTGATGAAGTAATAATGATTTAAATTTTTAATGAGTGAGTGAGATTTAATAGTGCAAGAGCCAGATTTGACTAAACTGCGTCGTTTAAATTGTTAATAACCAATACAAACTATTCTGTGCAATATACAGATATAATAATAAATGGATGTAAAACAAATGGACAATGAACAGTATGCACAGCATATTTATGTCGTAATTTCGTAATGAATACAAATCATCACTAAAAGTTATGTCCTTGAAAGCATACATTTTTTAGATATATTCAGTGCTTCTGCAAAATAGAATATTTCTAAATTGGAAAAGTCATCTTTCAGAATGTAATTTCCTACGAATAGCTATTACATTTGCAAATAATGCACTTCAGCCCTCATCACACGTATGGGGTCTTTTTGAGCCCACCCTTTCTCTTTTGTAAAAAAATTCTAGGAATTTCTAAACACTTGAAAACCTGTTACAGTATAAGTTCGTTTCTACGAACCTCTTTTTAACGAACACTTGCGATTTTACGAACTAGCGAGTGGTCCCGAATACACTCCCACAGACGTAATGTAATTTTTCGCTCGCATTTACAAACTACAAATTATGAAAATCTCTTTTTTGCGAACTCAGTTTTCCTGCTTCAGCAGTTTTTTTAAATATAGGAACGCAGTGCCAACGTCAATTAAACCCTCAACAGGTGCACTGCAAGAATGTTTTGTTTAACGCCCATAGCAACAAGTTCAAGTTGCATCCAGTGGTCCGTGTGGTTAGTTCTCAGAACTAAGGCACTTTTTTGAAGGGAACAATAACAGTGAAAGGATTTCAAGCATAGATAAAATGGAAACATGTGTTTTCCAAAATGTGATTTTAAACCAACAAAAGATAAGTGATTATTTCCATTCTTAATTTTTTATCTATGTTTTCATCTATGCATTTTCACCTAAGTAATGCAGTCTATGTTTTCATATGTAATGTTTTCAAAGCATGATAACGTATTTTTCTGGGTAATAAAATAGTTTTTGGGCATAAATTTGCATTTATTTTTCTACACTTAAAAAAATACATGAACTTTATTTCATAATAATAGTAAACAATCTTGAAATACTGCTTTATCTATGAAGAGGAAGCAGTTTGATAAAAATAGACATAAATAATGTACGTATTCATAACATTCTTGGTGCTTTTCTATTTTACGAATTTTCGATTTTACGAACTATTTGATTGTTCCCTACAAGTTCGTAAAAACGATCGTCGACTGTACTTCCTGTCGTACCTTCATAGGGGAGCTAGAAGAAGAGGATAAGAAGGTCAAAACAGGTGATACGGGGTTTCTTACTTTTAACTGAGAGACGTTGGGGTCAAATTGTGACCCATGCATGTTTTAACGTTTCAGGTTAATTTAACGTTATGTCTGTGGAGGCGTACGAACGTGTGCAGCGGAGAAGAAAAGAATACAGAAAAGGAGGAGAAAAGGAGAAAAGTTCAATTTTCCTTTTTCTTATTAAAAATCGCATTTGTATCTTAAATACACGTTATTTCTACGACAAAATGTTCTTATACTTTGATCATATATTATTTTTGCACAAATTGCCAATAAAATAAAGAGTAAGGATCTAACATTTTGGGGTCAAAATGGCCCCGCGTGTGTGCTAATGTTAGAAAAATCGGTGCGTGTGCTGAAGGGTTAATATAGAACAAATAAGAAATTTGATTGCATGAGTGAAATGTTCACTAACTGTATAGTCCGACAAATAACAAAATTCGGAACTATAAATTTTCGATCTTAACCAAATAAAGAGCAACGTCCCAAGTAACCAGGTTTACCGTCCAGTGTCATAGAACTCCTGGAGGATCTCTTGTACTGACCACTTAAGAATGCTAGAACTTCTAATAGTTAGTTGTGTTTGAATTTTCCTTCTCTCTCCAGCTGACTGAAAATTGAATTATTTGAGAAGACAGTTTTTCATGGCTTTCGTCTGTTCCGACTACAAAGAGTTAAATAGGTCTTCAACTGAGCAACCATGGGAGAGAAAAAGAGAGCTCTCTTTTGACTTCTAGTGAAAAGGAAACGAAGGAAAAGATTGGAAAGAAAACAGATGACTTATCGGAAAATACCTTTAAGCATATAAAAAAAATCAATGTTTTCAATCTGTGAAAGTACACTGTATAGAATTATTGGAATAAAGATAAAGCAATGGAATGTCCCGTCCTGGCCGAAGACGTCCGGATGATCAGAAGGGGCCGTGTGAAGCAGCCCCACCAAATACGGGTGTGCAAGACCCTATTATCGGTATCGGTAAAACCTCAACCGACTCTGCTACATTAACCCTCTGAGTGGTTCGGTCTCCCTTGTAAAGCGATTCGAAAAGCGATTGTTCGAAGACCCCTTATCTGTTTTAAAAGTGCGCCCTCCTCCGAACAGAACATGTTCCAAAAGCGCAGCGGATTCAGTCTCTTCCCCCCTCTGATCCATGGGTAATCAGCAACCCCTCGAAGGGACTAACCACAAGAATCCGTTCTATTCAGCTAGGATCCTATTCAAACTAGCCCTTACTGCCTTCGGAGAGCCCACCTGTTGTGTGATAAATTAACACTTCAGGTCTTCAAGATGGGCAGTTGGGATCTATTTTCTGCACATTGCTCGTGTAAACAACACCAAATGACAAAAATACACACCGGTTAGGCGCGTATACCTATTTTTCATGTTTTGAATATCTAATAAAGTGAACATTATTGAAGCTGCATAAAAGTTGATGATTTTTAAGATCTTTGTGATTTAAATTTTTTGCCGTTTATTAATATTTGTATTTTAGCTGCTGGCTGTATTTTATATTAGTAGTTTTTTTATATCCGTGA
>BGPR01041036.1:0-13755 GCA_013235015.1 Araneus ventricosus | reverse complement strand
AAAATAGAATATTTAAAAACAAAAGTGGGCATTTTGGCAAAAATAGAGGCATTTTCTTTAAAAACCATCTTTAAAAAGAAATTGATTTTTTAAAAAGTAAATTTATTATTACCACAGTTGATAAAGCAGGAAATAATTTTTGCATAATGTGTAAATTACACTTCAAGGAAATTATTCTTAATGAATATAATTCAAATAAAACATATCAATTAATCAAATTTGGCAAAAAAGAACTTGATAAAAGAATTTTAGCACTTGCTAAAAAAATTAAAATTAAAACCAGTAATTTAAATTATCCTTACCTTTTCCTACTATAAAATTTCATAAAAATCCATTAAAATTCATATTGGTTACTTGTAGCACTGGTAGTTATAATTATCATTTTGGAAAATTTTTCTTTAAATTCCTAAAAATTATTCTTAAAAAAAATCAAAGAAGAAGAGAACTTCATTATTGATAATAACACTAAAATTTTGAATTTTCTCAAAAAAATAAGATTTATGATATTAATACATTTGATTTTGAAAATCTATTTACTAGCCTCCCACACAATAAATTAATTGAAGTGTGCTGAAATTATATGATTTATACCTTAATACTGATTTAATTGATAAAAATAAATGGTTAGAAATTTGCAGAGTTAATATATGTGAAAATTATCTCTTAAATGGAATTAACTACCATAAGCAGGTTTTAGGAATTCCTATGGGTTGTTGTTTTTCTAGTGCATTGGCCAATATTTTTCTTCACTCATTTAAGAGAGATTTAATTAAAAATGAACTTATTTTTGGTTTTCGTTTCATTGATGACCTTTTAGTGTTTAATTATAATAATATTAACTCCATTTATAGCTGCTATCCAGAAGAGCTTAAATTAAACAAAACTAAAAATGAATTGTACAAATGTAAAATTTTTTGGATCTGGAAATTGAAATTTTGAATTCAGATGTCTCTATTGGAACCTACGATAAAAAAAAAGAATTTAATTTCAAGGCTATTACAGTTTGTAATTTTCAAATATGTCTTCAATTTAAAGTTATAAACAATTCTATCTTTTCTCAAATTAATAGGATTAAAAGCAATTGTAATAACCATTCTACGTTTGTTTGCCTTAGATAATTTAAATAATAACTTAAAAGATAACGGATACCCTTATAATTTAAAAAGTTAAACAAAAAAGTTTTTATTCTCCTGATAAATAGTACGAATTTCCCTATATAGATGGAGCTAGAGGCTAGCTTCTAGAATGTTGCCTTCTTTGTTCATCTTATAGCGTTTCTTTCTTTATTGCTTCTGGTTTTGGAAGAGGGTGAATATTTACATTCTTCTCTCTATTGATTTTGTTGTAAGGGAATTTGTTAAAATTTTCTTTTTCCCCTTATTTGGTTGCTGGACAAATTCAGGCCACAGAAAGGAATAAATTTTGACTTTTGTCATTCCTTTCTACAGAAAATTTGTCCAATTTAGAACTACAAATGGTGTGTGGTCTCTGAAGAGTTCGCCATTCTAGTTCTTTTCCAATTTTTCTTCCATTTTGATTATAATTTTTACTTTCTAAGTTTTCTTAAGTGTTTAAATAATTAGAGAATTTTTTGTTATTTAATACTATAGTTTTTTGTTGTGTTATATTTAGGAAAATTTTGTTGATGCAATCAATTAATGCTGCTGCGTTGAGCGCGCAAAAAAGTGTATTGTTATTGTTATTATTATTGTTTACTTCTTCTGTTTCTTTTATATTTTTTTCTTTTTAATTCAAATTTATGTTTTTCCATTATTTGTCTTTGAATTTCATTAGAAGTAGCTGCACGTGCGCCTTTCTATTTAATACAAAAAGAGTTTTAATTTAATTTTAATTTCAATTAATATTAAAATCATACCTTTGCTAAATTTACCCAATTGTAGTTGCTAATATAGAGTAAATTTGAAATATATAAATTTGAAAAAGTAGAAATCACTCATAAAAGTGTTAATCTCATGAAATATTTAATTTATATTTTAATACTTTCTACTTGGTATAAAAAAACAGCAATGAACTTTATTTTGTATTTTCGGGATTATAATTATATAGAATACAACAACCTTTAAATGAAAAAATATGTATGTATCATTTTAAAAAATTGGCTTATCTTGCTTTTTTTGACATGATAGCTCATTTAAATTTAACAATACAGACATTTAATATGATTTCTTTTTTAATCATTTATTGCAAAACGAACCCTTAGGTAAATAAAAGAGAGAGAGACTATGGACTAAAATAGTAATTACTATAATAGCAATTAAACAGGAAGTAAAACCATTTATATGATATACTATCTTAAGTGCTTTGAGATATAAAATAGAAGTTTGCATAATACAAAAGACACGTTTGGTAGGGAGGTAAAACCAGTTCCCCTGCTTTACTAGAGGAGAACCGCCCTTTAGACTGTTGCCGCTGCAACTCTTAGCCAGAACTGATTTTATCCAGGGTGGCGACAGAAAATTCAGCCCCTGTTTGGGATGCTGTGCCCTGTCGGGGAAAAACTTTGTACCCGTTTGGTACAACGGGCATTCAACCAGTAGATAAAGTAGTAAGATTTATGAAAATTTGAGACCACTCTCATTACACCCTTCCCCCCGTACAGTAGGGCGTTGAGTCTCCTTTATAGAGACTGTGCCCCTGTCGGGGCAGACCGTAGCCTCCCCGTCGGGGAGACTCAACGCCTCTTAATTTTTTTATATCTTTTTCGCTCACCCTAAGGAAATGGTCGTGCAATCGAGACTTAAATAGTTGTTCATAGTTTATCTGAATAGTAGCAGTAAAAAATAACGGGGAGGTTTGCCTTTTAAAAAAGCCCTATGTTAAAACGAGATCACTTACTTATGCGTGACTTGTGTTTCCTTCGGCTTACTCACGATTCAGTTTGTTTAAAGCTTCTGACTTTCACAATTTTTTTTGTTTTCAGTTACTTACGAGACTCTTGTTTCTCGAAGTTACCGTTTCCTTCTTTGTAAATTACATTAAGTTTCATTATTGTATTTTGTTCTAAAACAAAATTTTTTCAACTCAATAACGAAATCTCGCCTGCGAAAATGTGGCAAGTGAGAGCATCATCTCATGCGTGTGACGTCATCAATTCATGCGTATTTTGCCGAATCTTTGCGGACTCAGCAGTCCCAAACTACACCTGATTTTCATTTTTTTTTTTGTAACTTCGTTGACAATTCCCTGTCTCTAAAAAATAAGACATTAGTTATGTTTTTAACATACGTAGTTACCGAAATATAGAGGATCGCGTCACCATTTCATGCGTATTTTTGCCCAACTTTACGACTCAGTAGTCGCTGAACTACAATTCCGATTTTCAATTTTTTTTGTGATTTCTGTTGTTACCCTTTCTCTAATCTCTAAAATAAGACGTAGTTATGTATTTAACATATGTAATTACCGAGATACAGAGGATCCCCCATACAACATTTTTTATGGCGTTTTGGCGTGCGAATCAAATTCCTCCCTGAGACCCTAACGGGAGGAACGTGGTCCTACGTTAAAAAGACTTCTGAAAGTAAAAAACCATAAAGTTTAAGCATGGCATTATTGTACATAAAACACCGTGAAAATTTACAGGGTGTCCAACAAAGGACTCCCTCATTTTAAAATTAAATAACTCGGCAACGGAGATCGATAGAAGAACGAAACCAGTGATATGCTTAGTCTGAAAGCCGTAAAAATCTGATATAAAAGTTTCAAAATTAGTTATAAATGTTGCCGACAGGTGGCGCTGCAGGTTATAATAGCTATTCCGAATCCGATAAGAAATCTATAAACTGTCCTTGACAAGCACGGAAAATGCCTATTTTGAATTGATTGTGATTTGATTGCAACGATTACTTGCAAATGACAGTTTATAGCTTTCTTCTCGAAATCTGAACTGCGATTACAACCTGCAGCGCCACCTGTCGGCAACATTTATAACTAATTTTGAAACTTTCGTATCAAATTTTTACGGCTTTCAGACTAAGCATATCACTGGTTTCGTTCTTCTATCGATCTCCGTTGCCGAGTTATTTAATTTTAAAATGAGGGAGTCCTTTGTTGGACACCCTGTATGTGTAATCCCTTTCAATGCAAAAAAAAAAAAAAAAAATAGGTTTCTGGAAGGTTCGGATTAAAATGTGTGAAAGGTATTCTCAATCTTGAATCATCTGAACTTTAAATCATGTATATAAAATTAACAATCTTGTTTTATCACGATCAAATTCAGTCACGAATCTTGGTATTATCTTTGACACTGAACTTGATTTTTCCAAACACATTAATTCCATACTCTCTAAGGCATATCTTAGGCTTGGAATTCTTAAGCGCAAAACTACAGAATTTTCCAGTTAACTTGCCTTGCAGATATTGTATTACTCGTGTCCGATCCAAACTGGAATATTGTAGATCTGGGATCCCAATTACCGTAATAAAATTGAAATTATTGAGCGAATTAAACTAACTTCTTGCGATATTTACTTTACATGAAAAATGGATTTTACTTTCAGGATGTATCTTCCTCACGTCTACTTGATACCTTTTATATGTTTATGTTCCAGACGCGATATTTTTTGCGTTCTCTTTTTTACTTTCTCGTATACGAAGTATACAAAGAAAGTATTATTACCGTCAAAAAATTCGAACTCGAGATTTTGACGAATCCCCATGTTTTAGACCTCTCCGAGTCCGAAAAGCACAATTTTGGAATTATGTCTGTCTGTGTGTCTGTGAACACGATAACTCGAAAACTATTAGAGCTGCGGGGATGAAATTTGGTGTTTGGTCTTTAAACATAATTTGTAGGTTTCTGTCAAATTTTGGACAAAATCCGTCAACGGGAAGTCTATCTGTCTGTATGTCTGCGGTCATGTGAACACTTTAACTCAAAAACGCGAATAGCTAGATGGATAAAATTTGGTATACAGTTTTATCGTCATGAATGCAGGTCCATATAAGATTTTCGGCGAAATCCGTCAACGGGTTGACGATCTGTCGGTCTGTATAATCGCATACTTGTTTACTTTTGAAACTAATCCTTTATCTCCATGCGCATGCGTACTAGTAGCAATCTCTGGTAGCAATCCATATGCACCCGGAAGGATTACATCACTTTGTCCTTGAGCCGGTAAAAGTGGAAAATCGGTACGCATCTCTTTGAATTTGATTCTTTACCCAAATATTTTACAATCACTATAATCTACAATGAAAAACATTCTGATAGTCATTGGATTCTGGGTTACAGTAGGTTCGAATTTTTTTATCCACGCGGGGAGAGGGGAAACAGCACCTTTTTGGGAAAGTATACGAGAAAGTTTAGGGGAGACACTTCCGCTGGTTTATAAAGTTATTAATGGTTCGATCGATTGTAGTGATAGTATACTGAGCTCTATAGATTTCGCTGTGCCTGCCAGATCTTTAAGGAACAAAAGTTCATTTCCAAATGTATATTCGAGATTTAATTATGTTAACAGGTTCTCTTTGTATAAATTTTATAGAATTTTTAACAGGTTCTCTGATGATCTTGACATTTATCATATGTCCTGGTATTTTTAAATCCAATTGTAAACAAATTTTAATTACATTATCTGTTTTAGTTTGCTTTTTCACACTTTGACTGTACTTAATTTTCAAAATTTCTATGCGTTTTACTTTTCTGTGTTCTTATGTAATCAACCGTTAATTGGTGTCTTTACATGGGTCTGTGTTCATTTTTTTTACTCTGTAATTGATTTTTTTCTGTCGTGTGCACTTTCCGTTTTTTAGGATCTTGTTCTTGAATATATATAACTTTTTAATCCTTGCTTTTTTAAAATGGTTTTTTGATTTAATATTTTAATTTTTAAAATATTGAGTGTGTTTTTATGATATTAATGTTACATGGACTTATGGAATTTTAGTGTGTCTTTTAATGCGTTTGTAATTGCGTGTTTTCGTTTTAAATCATTTATGAGTTTATATTTTTATAACTATTTTTATTTTGTGCTTTCAACTTTTGGATACTCTGCATTCAACTTTTTTCTAATGCGTTTTTTAGTACCTTCATAATTCACTCTTTGTGGCTTGTGTTCTTTGTATGTTTTTTGTTCATTGCACTCTGTAAATGGAGTTTTCTCTGTAGTGTGCTTTTCTTTAAATAAATAAATGCATGTTTCTACTGTTTTAGTGAAAGGTCTGATTGAATTTCTGCATATTAATGCACACTAAGATCAGTAAAAAATATCGATGTTGTGCCAAAATTTTTAAGTTTCTGCGATAAACCTATTTTATTGACAGAGCGAAGCGAAATCTCCGTTTAAATGCGAACGTTCAGCATTTATCTATCTGTAAATTTGTTTGTTACGCAGTCGCAACGAAACGTGGTGTTCGATTTTCTTCAAATTTGGCGTGTATATTCCTTGGAACCATGAAAAACTACATATGTGTAAGAATTTTTATTTTTTTATTCTGTTTGAAGATGGTGGCCATTTCAATGGTTTCAATGTGTTAGAAAGTCAATGGCGAGTTTGGCAGGATTAAAGCATTTGAATCATTTCGGTAATGTCGAAACATTTAATTGTAATTTTTCTTAATGTTAATAAAAGATATTTAAATGTAATTTTGATAATACTGATGAAAGCAGACAGTTAATTGTAATTTTGCTAATGCTGATGGAAACAAAGAATTTTGTAAATAATTCGCATTGAAAAGAAAGAGTGATAAGATTATAGTTCCATGTTGAGAATTGCTTTTTCCTGTTTAATTCTATAAAATCTTGCTTTTCTCTTTTCTTGAATGGGTGTTTTTGCAACGATTATAGACAAACGGTTTATGTTATAAAAATGTGAATGTTATTATTCACAATAATTGGTTAAAATGATAAATGATTTATCACATTGACCGGTTATTATCCACAATAACCGACTATCCACATTGACCATAACATATATATGCAAGATCAGGCTTTAAAGGTGAAGTGTAACCCATTTTGGTCAGGGAAAAGACAATATTTGGCTCAATGTTCTTTACTCTATCATTGAGGATAATTTAGGTTTGTTTTCAGTATGTAAAAGAACAATAGTTTGCTATTATCCATGATTAGAATTAAAGAGGTAACGCCTGAGCGGCGAGATGTTGTTGTCAGGTCACATGCTTGAATCAAAAAGGGCAGATAGGAATGCGCAGAAAGTATCCATAATTGCTATTTCACTGTAACTGCAAGCTTCTAAAAGCGCAAAATAAACATCTTTGTTTAAATCCATATGCACAAAGAAGAACGTTTGATTTTTTTTTGTCTTTTAACACAAATCTAAAGTTTTTGTCAAATCTCGATGAAATTTGATACATGTGTGTAGTGTATTCATGCGCGACATGATATATAAAGGCTGAACAGAGCATGCTCGCTCGCCTACCATTTAGCTGTGTTCAATAAACCTTGTTGTTGTTCTAACTACGGTGTGGTCTCTGCTTTTAGACCCAGGCATATAATACAACATGGTGTCAGAAGAAAACTGAAACTTTGGATTAACACTGAACCATGGAAAGCCTTGCACCGCCTCCGCCCTTTAGGTTGAATTCAAATCACGTGGAATCATGGAAATTATGGAAGCTGAGGTTCCAACTTTATATGGATGCAACATTGCTTAATGCTAAGTCTGAAAGTCAAAAGGTAGCGATTTTGTTGCATGTAATTGGCGAGGAATGCCTGGAAATTTATAATACGATCGATGAAGTTTCTTCTGCCTCGATGAATGACATTCTTGCTAAATTTGAAGCTTATTTCGTCCCCCAGCGTAATATTACTTATGAACGCCAGAGGTTATTTTTACTTATGCAGCGGGAAGGACAATCTCTTGATGATTTTATTACGGAGCTTCGAAAGCAGCTTAGAAACTGTGATTATGGTTCTCTGAGTGATTCCGTTTTGGTAGATCAAAATGTCCGAGGGTTGTGTGAATCAAGACTTCGTGAACGCCTTTTGCGTGTGCCTGACTTGGATATTAAAAAAGCGGTGGACATGTGCCGTGCTGCTGAAACTTCTATGCTACAAACTCAAGTTTATTTTACGGAAGAGCGAAGTATCGACGCCATTAAAAGGTCCAAGCCGTCGCCGGATGTGAAACCTATAGCTACCGGTCAAGCTAATAAGTTTCGACAACCTGCAAAAAGACAAGAAAGTAGCGGAAGAAAATGTCGGTACTGCGGGAGACGTCACGTTCCAGGTAGATGTCCAGCTTATGGTAAATAGTGCCGGAGCTGCGGGAAGCAAAATCATTTTTCTCGTGCCTGTAAATTAAAATCCGTCAACCGGGTATGCCAAATAGCCCAGGGGAATTTACCAATTCCGTAAATAACTTAAAAATTCTTTGTTGGTACTGTGAGTGCTGATTCTATGTCATTCTCTTGGCAAGCTATTTTACTGATTAATGATAGACCAGTAAATTTTAAAATTGACACAGGAGCTCAGGTAAATATAATTAGTAAGAAATTGTTAAAAGACATTTCTAAGTCTGGAGTAAACGTACGAAAAACTTCAGTTAAGCTATCAAACGTATACTGGTCAAACCATTGAGCTATTGGGATACACTGCATTATCTGTGAAAAAAGATTTAAATTCTCCAGCTATTCATTTAGATTTTTTAATCACTAAAAATTCGTATCAACCAATTTTAGGATTAACTGCCTCTGCTGATAAGTTAGGTTTGATTAGGAAGTGCAATAATGTAAATAGTGTAAATTGTTGTAAAAGCATTTCTAACTTGTTATGTAAATATAATCAAGTATTTGAAAGATTGGGTAATTTACCAGGTAGATATCGTATTACCTTGTGTGAAAACTCAGTTCCTGTTGTTTCTGTGACTAGAAAGGTTGCATTTTCTCTTCTTGAGCCCTTAAAGGCTGAACTTGATAGGATGGTTAAGGCTAGAGTAATAGAGAAAGTGACCGAACCTACCAACTGGGTAAGTCCATTAGTTATAGTTCAAAAGAAAAATGCGAGTTTGTTTGGACCCCCAAAACTTGAATAAAGTTATTAAGCGTCCTCAGTACAATTTACCCACATTTGAGGATATAACAAGCAATTTGGCAGGAGCCAAATATTTTAATGTGTTAGGTGCCGTTTCAGCTTTTTGGCAAATTTCGCTTGACGAGGAGAGTGCGCCGTTTGTGTACATTTTCGTCTCCGTTCGGAAGATTTAAATTTTTGCGTATGCCATATGGTATTAAGTGTGAGCCAGAAAGATTTCAGAGAGTAGTGGCAGAAATGCTAGATGATACCCAGAATGCAGACAATTTTTTTGATGATTTAATTGTTTGGGGTAAAACCTTGGAAGAACATAATGAAACATTGGAAAAAGTTTTTAAGCGATGTATAGAATTTAATCTGAAATAGAGTAAGGAAAAATTGCAAATTTGTCAAACCCGCGTTACATTTCTAGGTCATACATTATCATCAGATGGTATTGCTGTTGATAAAACAAAGTTAGAACCAATTCTCAGTATGAGTAAACCAGAGGATAGGCAAAGCTTGCATCGATATTTGGAAATGATAAATTATTTTTCAAAGTTTCTTCCAAATTTGTCAACATGAATTGCTCCGCTTAGAGAGTTAATTAAGAACAATACTGTTTGGGTTTAGAATCCTTCCCATGATAAAATTTTGGATCGGGTAAAAGAGCAAATCACGAAATCCCCTGTTTTAGCCTTCTTCAACCCTAGGATTTGAATCTGAGAATGTTGCAGATGCATCTCCATTTGGTTTAGGAACAGTTTACAGCAAAGGGGCAAGTCTATTGCTTTCGTTTCATCGACTTTGACTCCAACGCAGCGTAACTACGCTCATATTGAAAAAGAACTTTTAGCTTTTTTTAAAGTGAGAGGGGTTGAGAAATTGTACAGTTACAATGACAGATTCATTTAGCATTATTATTTGGAACCCTTTGAAACATTTGCTTAATTGTTAAAGAAGTGTTTTTCTTTCGTTTTTTTATTTGTGTGGCTTTTGTTGGTAACAAATCTCCATTAACACGCTTCACCCCTTGTTTTGGAGGGCTCCTTCAGATTTTACTTCAATAAAGGATGTGTTTGCATCCTCTGCAAGCTTAATTTCAGTAGAGGCTAAAGTTTTTGCACAGTCTTCATTAGTATCTCTTTGTTTAATTACTGGCATAGTTGTCGGGACTACATTATCTCTAGAATGCCTAGGTAAATCATCGGTTTTTTCTTTTGAGAAGATTTTTTTTATGTCTTATTCTCTGCTTTTTTTGCTGCATTTGCACACAGCTTTTTAGCTGCCTCTTTTGACAGGAGTTTTTCTTTTTTTTCTATGTAGTTTATTTATTTGTTTTTGTTCCATTTTTTTTTTATTTCTTCATCTTGGTACACCGTACAAGATGACCTTAAGTTTTCAACTAAATTTTTTTCAACATGTTCATGCAAAAAAATCTTTTTTTTTTTTTTTAGCAAAATATGCCACAGAGGTTTTGTTTACTGCAAAAAGGTGGAACTTGATACCTTGAATGACACAGAATATGTTGGAATGTTCTTCCTTGTAGAGCTTGCAGATATAATGTTGATTCGTCAGTAGAAGATGAATCAGTTAGTTTCCTAGCCGGTGGAATTAAACCGCGTAGTAGAGCATATTTTCCCAGAATTTTCTTTGAAAAACGGAAGATAGAAGGTTTCTTTTCTTTTTGTATAAGTGGAATTTTCGGAAGAAAAAGCAAATTTTTGCGGCGGAAAAAAACAAACGGAAATCCGAAAAACCCCCCAAAAAACCCAGAATTTTGAGAGAAAAAAAAAAGCGAAATTTCTCCAAAACAACAAAAAAGCGGAAATCCGCCAAAAATCGGAAGAATCTCATCCCCGGTTATAAAATACAAGCTATGATTATTATTTGGGATTTAATTTGATTTAATTAAGACTTCTAGGACGAACTTTTCAGACGAAAACAAGTAAGAACGAAAAAGAAATCGTGAACAAGACATTTTTTTATTTAAAATATGACACTTTTATTTCAACATAAGATGTATATTTAGAAACAGATCATATAGAGGCATTTAACATACTGCCTACAACAGAATATAGAGACAGTCAAAAAATGCATACACATTTCCAACAAATATGTAAACAAGAAATGTATCAAAGTGTCAATATTTAAATACATTAATTAAAATATAC
Source organism: Araneus ventricosus (assembly GCA_013235015.1). Classification (NCBI taxonomy): domain Eukaryota; kingdom Metazoa; phylum Arthropoda; class Arachnida; order Araneae; family Araneidae; genus Araneus; species Araneus ventricosus. The sequence goes on along the minus strand of BGPR01041036.1, from coordinate 2,589 downwards.
ATTAATACAGTCTTTATGTTGTATAATAAATTTATCCGAAAGTATATCTTAATACAATTCTGGTGACTACATGTTTATGACAATAAGAGAGCACTGAGTGTCAGCCATAAACTCATGGTATCTCACTCGCTCTGGATTACTTTTCGTGGAGAAAACCGAAACGTATTAATAACACGATGTCCCAAAGGTCGATTACAAATTAGATGGGTAGGCCAGGCATATAGAAACAAATCGTTTTTGCTGCAGGATATGAGGTAAATATAGGATATGAGGGCTCATTGCCAGTGAATAAAATAAAAGAAAAGGATACACCAGATAAAATGCACAACATAGATTTAATGAAATACAAATTCATAAGAGCACAACTCATGTACATGCGAACAACGTAACAGTTCCTAGGCAGCAAAACAGATACATTGGCAAGTAGAAAATATAATGGGGTTTGTTCCAAGGGAAATATTAAGAACAAATCTAATTTTATTGAGGTGTTAGTTTTCACAAGCAATGTACAGGTATGAATTATTAACATGGGGATATTAGTGTTAGCTTAGAATTAGATTAAATAATTTGCTTAATATGTCACCACCGCTCTGACTTTCAGCCACAAACAACGTACTCTTTTAATTTTCGGGTGTCAATTTTGATGATTTCACAGCTCACCAGAAGGTATACACATGAGCACTCAGACGTCGTTGCATAAGCTACTCACAGTTGATTCAAGCTGCCTTCTATCTGGGGAAAAAGTTACTAAACATGCCTAGTTAAGTTCCTGAATATCTCTACTAATAATAAGGGAGAATGTGTATGCATTGCCCTTCTACAAGGTAGACCGCTGAGCGAAAGCTACGATATGTGGCATAAACATACCTAGGAGGGTTGGGATGTGCACGTTTGAGAACTTTTTTTTGAAATTTAATTAATTTAATATAAAGCGAAATTCTGGCGTTTTTCCTTCATAACTCCAAAAAATATTACAGAAATAAAATCATTTTACCCCTTCTGATTAGGCATATTTACAACAACACTTTTCATTGTTGCAATGAAATTCAAGCCGTTTCCATTGTTTAAACAAATATTTAAATGATTGTTTCTGTTCCATTTTTCAAAACTAAGAAAGTAACTTTCATATTATTTCACCAACTTTTTTGTGAAATATGTAACAAATTCCTTCAAGATAGTTTGCATATTAAGAAATGCATACAATACGCTGAAAGATGTTTAAATTTTTTTTATCAGCAAGTTTTTATCCAGTTAACAAACTGCGGACAAAAAAGGTGCTGGGCCATTTTAATGTTCAAATCAAAAGCGACTTTTTCATGAGGAATAAGAAAATGAAGTTGGCACCGACGGGATGCAATTAGATGTTACATGACACGGACTGCTATTTGACTCCATTAGGGACATTTGTGTAGATAATGAACAAAATAATTTAGATTTAAAATGAGTGTAATGGAACCATGTATATAAAATTATGCATAAGAGATTTTAATGAACAAGCTCGTCGCCAAAGCCGGCTTGTATATAAAATTTTAAAGTGTTTAAAGTAAGTTTTCAAAAGAACAAGCTATCCTAAGCGATACACGGATGGCATGTTGACATTTATTTAAGTTGGTTGTTGTGCTGCTGTGAATTTGTATTTCCTTGAATTTGTTGTTGTAAATACTTGGATGTTTGAATTTCGGTTTTATCGTGTTTTGATTTTGTAACTTTCAAATTGGCAACTTCTTGTTATTTATCTGCGCGCGACTGTTTTGTGTGAATGAAAATGTTTTAATTTAATTAGTTCTTACACTTGTTTTGTTCAGTATATTTGCTTATTTAGAAATCAAAAATACTAATATGGCCAGGAAATCAAGTATTTTTTCAGAAAAATAGTCTAATAAATATGTTTTTTGATTAATTGAAAGTAGATTCTACGATACCACATAGAAACTACTATATGTAAACATTTTATCTGATGTATCATTTCTCTTTATTTAATCACTAACAAAAGGCACCCTGTTATTTAACGCCCTTCCCCTATGCATTTCATATTCAATGTTCTATTGCAAAAATGACTAGTTCTGTTTGCCCTAAGAAGAAAACCACCTAAAGATCACCCTGAACAAATCAAAATTAGTAATGAAGAAAGCATTAAGTATGGGTCAGAAAAAAAGAAATATTATATAACACACAGAATTAAATTTGTCGTGAACATAATAAACTTAAGATTTCATTACATTAATTTAATATTAAAATCATAAGAAATTTTTTTGCTACAACTCATTTGCAAACGGTTTTTCTATAGCATGAAACATTAAATGTGTTTTTCAACTCGACTTTTCAGACGATCCTTTATAACACTCGTCACATACAGATCGCCGCCCCATACATACAAGCAATTTATCTTCGTATGTTTCCACAAATGCCTCGCTAAATTGGGACGCTCAGAAAATATTTTATTAAAAATTTCATATGCATACGGTTTCTCTTTCGTACGCATCTGTAAATGTCTCATTAAATTCTCACGCCGATAAAATGTTTTATGACAAATGTCACATAGATACGGTTTCTCTTTTGTACACATCTGTAAATGTATTTTTAATTTAG
>BGPR01041035.1:0-13756 GCA_013235015.1 Araneus ventricosus | reverse complement strand
AGTTTTCGTTGCATTACACTGCCAAACTATACTACCTAGTAACCTTTCTATTATATTTTTTATAGTTGCTTTCTTTAAAATAATTATTTTTTATTCAATTAATTTTCATATTTTATATTTATTTTACTATGTGATTGTTTCTTACACTAGTAAAGTAATTGATAAAACCCTTACTGAAGGGACCAATGTAAAGACGTATAAATTCAGTAATGGCGTCTAAATAAACAGTCTCATTAATACAAATTTAAAGTTATTAATGCACCTAAAAGTAATAATAATTTAAAATCTTTAAAATAAACTAGTGTAATATTGAAAATATAATTAAATTTTACAAAACTTTTGTATACAGATTATTATTGGGAGCTACAACGCTCTTTTAGACAAACTATAATACTCAGTAACACTTTCTTATATTTACAATGCTTTAAAATAATTATTTTATCTTCACCTCATCTTTTTTCATGGTTATATATTTATTTTGCCGTGATTGTTTTACACTATAAAGCACTGATAAAAACCTCACGAAGGGACAACGGTTAGACGTATAAATTAAATTCTGCATAATGGCAAATCTTAATAAACAGTCTCATTAATAACTTAAAGTTATTAATGCACCTCCGTTAAAAAAGTAATAATTTTAAAATCCTTTTAAAGTAAACAAACTAGGCATTATTGAAAACATATAATTAAATTTTACGAAACTTTATGGCTAAGATTATTTATTTGGAGTCACAACGCCTTTTAGACAACCATATTACTCAGTAAGTTTACTATATTTATAAATGTTTTAAAATAATTATTTTATTCAATTTAATTTTTCAGCATATTTATATATTTTATTTTAATATGTACTTTTACACTATAGCACTGATAAAACCTCATACTGAAGGACCAACGTAAAAGTTGACGTATAAAATTAAATTACAATGGCAAATTTAAATAACAGTCTGCATTACAAATTTGTAAAGTTATTAATGCACTCAAGTTAAAAGCAATAATTTTAAAATCTCTTTAAAATAAAACTAGTAAAATATTGAAAAATATATAATTAAATCTTTTACGAAACTTTTATGGTTATGATTATTATTGGGAGTCTACAACGCCTTTTTAGACAATAAACTATAATACCTAGTAACCCTTCATTATATTTACAACGCTTTAAAATAATTATTTTTTTATTCAATTTAATTTACAGCATTTATATATTTTATTTTACTATGTGATCATTGTTTTGTACCAAAGCACTGATGATAAAACCTACTAGTGAATTAAATGTAAAGGACGTATAAATTAAATTTCGTATAATGTAAATTGAAATAAACAGTCTATACAAATTTAAAGTTATTAATGCAATTTCCGTTAAAAGTAATAATTTTAAAATCTTTTAAAATAAAACTAGTGTATTATTGAAAAATATATAATTAAATTTTACGAAACTTTTATGGCTAAGATTATTATTGGGAGTTTGCCAACGCTCTTTTTAGACAACTATATACTCAGTAACCCTTTCTGCTTTATATTTAGTATAGTCAGTTTTTAAAATAATTATATTTTTATCTACTTTTCATATATTTATATATTTATTTTTACTATGTGATTGTTTTTACACTATAAAGCACTGATAAAACCTTGAAGGGACCAACGTAAAGCGACGTATAAATTAAATTTCGTATAATGGCAAATTTTAATAAACAGTCTTCATTAATACAAATTCTAGTTATTAATGCACTCTTAAAGTTAAAAGTAATGTATAATTTTAAAATCTAAAACTAGTGTGGTATATTGAAAATATATAATTAAATTTCTTCTTACGAACTTTGTATATACAGATTATGGTTGGAGTTTCGCTAACGCTCTTTTAGACAAACTATAATACTCAGTAACCCTTTCATTATATTTACAATGCTTTTAAAATAATTATTTTTTATTCAATTAATTTTTCATATATTTATATATTTATTTTTACTATGTGATTGTTTTTACACTTGAGTAAAGCAATTGGATAAAAACCTCATTGAAGTTGAACAATGTAAAGCGACGTATAAATTAAGAATTTCAAGCAATGGCAAATTTTAATAAACAGTCTCTCATTAATAAATTTAAAGTTAATGCACCTACAAAGTAATAATTTTAAAATCTTTTAAAATAAAATTAGTGTATTATTGAAAAAATATATATAATTAAATCTTACGAAACTTTGTTTTAATAAGATTATTATTGAGTCATAACGCTCTTTTTTAGGACACAAACTATAATACCTAACCCTTTCATTATATTTGCTAAATGCTTTAAAATAATTATTTTTTATTCAATTGAATTTTCTAGAGATTTATATATATTTATTTTTACTATGGTTTCTACAATTATAAAGCAATTTATAAAACCTCATTAAGGGACCCAATGTAGTTGACGCATAGTTTAAATTCCTCAATGGCAAATTTTAATAAACAGTCTTCATTATAACCCTAGAAGTTATTAATGCAATTTGCTAGTGTAATTTTAAAATCTTTTAAAATAAAACTAGTGTATTATTGAAAAATATATAATTAAATTTTACGAAACTTTTATGGCTAAGATTATTATTGGGAGTCTGCCAACGCTCTTTTTAGACAAACTATAATACTCAGTAACCCTTTCATTATATTTACAATGCTTTTAAAATAATTATTTTATTCAATTAATTTTCATATATTTAGAGTGCATTTATTTTTATCATATGTGGATTGTTTTACACCATAAAGTCTGATAAAACCTCATTGAAGGGACCAACGTAAAGCGACGTATAAATTAAATTTCGTATAATGGCAAATTTTAATAAACAGTCTTCATTAATACAAATTTGTGCTAATGCACTCTGTTCTTTAAAAGTAATAATTAAAATCTTTAAAATAAAATCCAGTGTAATATTGAAAAGAGATATAATTAAATTCTTATGAACTTTTATACAGATTATTATTGGGAGCCTACAACGCTCTTTAGACAAACTATAATACTCTAGTAACCTTCATTATTTACAATGCTTTAAAATAATTATTTTTTATTCAATCACTAATTTTACATTTAAGCATTTATTTTACTATGTGATTGTCTTTTTTACAATTATAAAGCAATTTGATAAAACCTCATTGAAGGACCAACGTAAAGCGACGTATAAATTAAATTTCGTATAATGGCAAATCTTAATAAAACAGTCTTCATTACATCACAAATTTAAAGTTAATGCACTTCCGTTAAGTAATAATTTTAAAATCTTTAAAAGTAAAAAACTAGTGTATTAATAAAAAAATATATAATTAAATTTTACGAAACCTTACAGATTATTATTGGGAGTTTGCCAACGCTCTTTTTAGACAATAAACTATACACTAGTAAACCCTTTCATTATATTTTGCTTTAAAATAATTATTTTTTTATTCAATTATATATTTATATATTGCCTTTACGGCGTGATTGCTTTTTTACACTATAAAGCACTGATAAAACCTCATTGAAGGGACCAACGTAAAGCGACGTATACCAGAATCTCCTGTGTATGTTTTGGCACCCTGTAATAAACAGTCTTTACATACAAATTAAAGTTATTACTAATGTACCTAAGTTAGCACACTCTAAAATCTTTAAAATAAAACTAGTGTATTATTGAAAAATTAAATTTTACGAAACTTCATGGCTAAGATTATTATTGGGAGCTCTGCCAACGCTTTAGGACAAATCCATAATACCTGTAGCAACCCCTTCATTGAGATTACAATGCTTTAAAAAATAATCTTATTTTTTATTCAATTCATTCTTTCATTTATATATTTATTTCTACTATGGTGGATTGTTTTACAATTGTAAAGCACTGATAAAAACCCTACTGAAGGACCAAATCGCAGTTATTTTACAAATTAAATTCTCGTATAAATGGCAAATTTAAATAAACAGTCTTCATTAATACAATCTAGTTAATGCAATTAAAAGTAATAATTCCAAAGTCTTTTAAAACAGAACTTGCATTATGTGGAAACAATAATTAAATTCACGACGCACATATTTCCTTTTAGGCTTTCATTTCTGCAGCCGTGGGCCTTTTTGATGATGGTGGTCTTAAGTGCTTGTGCAATAATCTTTCTGGATTTGGTTATTTACTGATTGGTAAACGCTCTTTTTAACAATAAAATATAATACCTAGTAACCCTTCAATTATATTTATATTTTACTGCAGTTTTCTTATATAATTTATATTTTTGTAATTAATTTTCATATATTTATTTATATATATTTATTTTTACTGTAATATTTATTTTATACATTAAAGTACTTTAGTTAATCATAGAAGGGGCCGATAAATGACGTGTAAGTGAAAATCTGAATAATCGAAAATTTTAATTAAAACTTTTATTAACATAAATTTATTAACGCAAATTCCTTTAAAATTACTAATTTGAAATCTTTGAATATGGAAATAGTATTATGGAAAAATAATTAATTAAATTTACGAAACTTTTTTGTTTACTATTTATTGATATGCTTTCTAATTGGAAACGAGAGAAGATGTAGCCGGATCTATGACCTTAGTCAATAGACCCAATGAAACCCTTTTGCCTGGGTTCCTGACCAGCTAAGCATCCGTTTTGCTAAAGGTTAATATAAATTCTAGAATTTATATCTAGTAGAGAATATGAAAATTCCTTTTACCGTCTCAAACATTTAAAAAAAAGAAATGAGACACTGAACCAAACGATTTTAAACCGCTGATAGCTGTTTCTTTTTCTTTCCGTAAGCTTATTAATATTATTATTTATATTTCATTTGCGTTAAAGGATTTGAACTGAGTACATGCAGTATTTTAAAAACACAGTTTTAATTAATAAAAAATAAAGATTTGCTTCTAATTATCACGAAATCTTCTATTAAACCTTCCTCTAATTTTCATGTTTATGGAATGAAATTTGAAGTAGTGTCATATTCTCAGAATTTCTATTGTGCAAAAAATATTTTTAGTTTTACTTTATATAAATTCTATCATAATTTTTAAAGATATTTTCAGTACATTTAATTTTCTGGCAAATTTATTACATTTATCTGATCTTGTACTGCGTTAAATATAGCAGTGAAACACCGCTTTATATGTCCTTGAAGGACTACGTAATGCTCGAAATTCATTTTAAAACAATAATTTTGAAAGCTTTAAGATAGTCTTAGGTGTTGCTATAGGCTTGAAAAGAATAATTACAAAATTTAAAAAATTGAAAATTAATCATTAAAACAGAAAATTTTACATTTATTGCATATTTTGAGCACTATATATTTATTGGTTTTGCCAAATTATGCGGTAGGAGTTTATTAAAAAAGAATTTAATGCTGTCTGACGTCCTGATTATCTGTAGAGTGTTAAGGTAAGCAGCAGTAATAATAGAATGTAATGCCACCACGTCCTGATGACCAGGAGTGCTGGAGTACAGCATTATTATAGAATTTAAGGCCGTCTGACGTCCTGATTATCTGAGTGTTAAGTACAGCAGCAGCTTAATAGGAATTTTAATGCTGTCTGATGTCCTAGATTATCTGTGAGTGCTGAGTACAGTATTAATAGAATTTGATAACTGATCCTTACTATCTGAAAAGTACAGCAAGCTATTAATAGAATTTAATGCCGTCTGACGTCCTGATTACCGTGAGGCAGGTACAAATATTATTAATAGAATTTATCGCCATCTGGATGTCCTGATTTATCTGTGAGGCAAGGCAGCATTAGGCTAGAATTTAATGTCGTCTATGTCCTGAATTTATCTGTGAGTGTTAAGGCGGTATTAATACAGAATTTCATGCCACCTGACGTCCGGGATTATCTATGCTATGTACAAATATTATTAAAGTCATTAATAGAATTTAAATGCTGCCCGACGTCCTGACATTCAAAAGGGGTACAGGCTATTAATAGAATTCTAATGCTGCTCCAACGTCCTGATTATCTGTGGAGTGCTAAGTACAGCATTATTAGAATTCTCGTCTGACGTCCTGACATTCGTGAGTGTTAAGTACAGCATTATTATTGAGAATTTAAATGCTGTCGACGCGTCCTGATTATCTGGGAGAGCAAGTGTACAACATTAATAATAGAATTGTAATGCTACCTGACGTCCTGATTATCTGTGAGTGTTAAGCAGCATTAGTAATAGAATTTAATATCATTGACGTCCTGACATTGTGAGTATATGTACAACATTATTAAAGACATATTAGAATTTAATGTCTGATGTCCTTATTCGTGTGTGTTAAGTACAGCATTATTGACAGAATTTGCCGTCTAAGTCCTGATTATCTGTGAGTGTTGAGTACAGCATTATTAATAGAATTTAAGGCCGTCTGACGTCCTGATTATCTGTGAGTGTTAAGTACAGCATTATTAATAGAATTTAATGCCGTCTGACGTCCTGATTATCTGTGAGTGTTAAGTACAGCATTATTAATAGAATTTAATGCCGTCTGACGTCCTGATTATCTGTGAGTGTTAAGTACAGCAATATTAATAGAATTTAATGCCGTCTGACGTCCTGATTTTCTGTGAGTGTTAAGTACAGCATTATTAATGGAATTTAATGCCGTCTGTCGTTCTGATTTTCTGTGAATGTTAAGTACAGCATTATGAATCGAATTAAGGTCATTGAATGTGTTTCCCCTAGTGTTTGGACAAACAAAATAAGGTTCGAAGTTCTTCAATGAAATCCATTAGGTGGAACAACTTCTTCACATCCTTCTTCATTATGTTGCCCACCCTCTACATGCTTCTTAGGAAAAGTTTTCACTTTAATAAGAGCGGAAAAATAATGATTGAAGCAGAAAATGTTCGAATTTTAGAAAGTGGGAAAACGACTTACAACCGAAGCTTTGCTTCATTTGCGCTGAATAAACGAAGTACTTTATTGTTACAATGATTACAAATGGATAGGGACTGTGATGAAACGACTTACAATCATTTTGCTCAAACGGTGCTTTACTTTATAGTATTTACTATACTTATTTTTTTATACTTCATTCTTATTTTTCTTTAATATTCTTATTTCTTATTCTTATTCTAAATATATTTTTTATTTTAAATATCTCATTGAAAATATTATATATTTTATTTTTACTTTCATAGCTAATTTAATTTTAGTCTTAGTTGCCAGTCCTAGTTAAGATTTTATTAAGTATTAGTTTTATTTTTGCTAATTTTAGTTCTTCAAAATTATGTCTCAACTGTTCTGAATGTTTTCCCATGCCATACATTTCCCAACTACATTTTTGAAATGTTCATATTTTATTACATGTATTTTGCTAACTTCTGTTACATTCATGTGTTTTGTTTTATATGTTTACTACATTTCATATTTTATAAGTTTTAGACATGCATGTTTTGTGAATCTTGCCTGTCATCTTTTAATGTCCGCACACGATTTTGGGTTGGTGGGTGAAGAAGGTGAGGGTTCAATTAATAAACAACCCTTTCATTTCTAACGAGACAGGCTTGTCTCAGCAAATGGTTTTGAGCTTGGTTTACATTTTCATACACTTAATAAAAATACTTTTTTAAAAAGAAATTTCAGAAGAATACTTAAAAGTAGAATATTTATATTCCGTTTTTTCAGTCTTTAATTCCTTATTATATACATTATAGGGTTGGAATCTACCAGTTGGATCACACTCTTATTAAAACGGCGCCAAGTCGCCAAAACAAGATGGATGCTAAAACAAACGTGCATCGGTCCCAATTAAAAGTTAATCGCTTAAAGTTTAATCTTTCTTCGAACCCGTTGCGTTTGTGGTTTCTCGTTGCACTATCTCCCGATTTAAATGTAGAATTTCAACAGAACTACTATCTTTCCTAGCTCATTGAATGTAAGGAATCTGTTACTTTTAATTATTCTAATGAAGCAGGACAAATTGCGCTCGCGATGCCTGCTGCATCTGAAATGGGCACCGGGCAATTTTTTTTAACTTAAAAAATCATCAGCGGCTTCACTTCAGCAAATCGGGATTCTAGTAGCTTCTCTAGCTTAGTGAATGCACGGAATCAGCTTCTTTTAATTACTCTAATGAAACAGCAGAACATTTGCCTTTAGTAGTCAGCGAGTAAGGGCAGCAAATGTTCTTCAAAACAAATAATCCTAAAAAATTAAGATTTATTCAGTTTTAATATTTGCACTTGGGAGGAAAAGTTCTTAATATAAGAAAAATGAACAATGCGGCGCATCAAGGGAACCATCGCGCAGGTGAAGACAGAATTCCAAACGATGAATTCCAAAATATGATTAAGCAAATTCAAAAATTCCATGCAAACGATTTTTATTATAAGGCAAAGAAAGAAATTTCTCAATTATGTGATCGAAAAAATATATAATCACTAAATAAACCGAAGTTCTATTTACCATTTTTTACTAATTGAAATCATTCTAATTTAATTTATTTTTTAATTAAATATTTTAAGTTTTATAAAGATCCGCGTACTATGCAAACAACTCAAAAACGCTAAACGCTTGCCATGACGTAAGCGATCTAGCCGATGGGTTGCCAGTGGAACTAATCCGCTTGATTCCACAGGTAACCATATTGGCGACGAAATCACTTGTTTTCCAACTTCTAGATACCAACCCATTGTAGAATCTTCAAATCAACTCTTTCTCAAATGCGCCACGACTCCCCTGGTTTGATTTCAAAATTTAATTATATTTACTGATTAACGGCAATTAAGGTATGAAAATATTAAAAGCTATCGAGAACACACAAGCATACGAAACTTCAAAAGTCGATCCCAGAATTCCATCTTACCAAACATGAAACAAGTCGAGTTAAACACAGGAAAGAAAAGCGTTCAATGACCGTGAAAATAGCCGTTCAGTTTCATCTGAATCGATCTGAATTTCGTCTGTTTGTCTGTAAATTCATTTATGATGCAATCTCGACCGAACATAATGTTCTGTTTTCTTCCAATCTGACATGAAGGTTCCTTAACCGCTTAACTTAACAGCCCGAGAATACTCGTGCATCGAATTATCGAAATTTTAGTCTTACAAACTAAAATTGAATCATTAATTAGCTTTATAATTTGACACAAAAAATATGTAGGATCCATAAACATCTTAGGTGAATGAAACCTAGGCCTTCTTAGATGAATGAAAACGACAGCCTATTTCCAAAACAGGAGGGGTCATCTTATTAGATAGCAAAGAAAACTATTCAGTTAAGTGGTTAAAGTCATTGAAAACGACGTATGCATTTGGATCTTTATTTTTTAATCCTGTTTCAAGTTGGTGACCGTTTTAATGTTTTCACTGATTTGGAGGATTCAGTGGCACTATTAAAACATTTCGAGTCATTTTGGCAATGGCGAGGCATTTAATTGTAATTTTGCGAATACTTATAAAAGCAGAGACTTATGTAAAAAAATCGCATTTGCTAAATTTAAAGTTTGCGTTAAAAAGTAGCGATAGTTGAGGGAATAACATGGACCGAGATTTTGCTCGAAGTCGTGACAGAATGTGATCCCCCTAAGTATGTCTGTTCCATACATCATCAGACGCTGACAGCATTTGAATGCGGCGAATCGGCTTGATTGGAGAGGAGGCAGATGACGTCGATCAGAGAAAGCTTTGTGATGAAATTAATCACAACTGTCGCTGAGTGCCTGTCCCAGAAATTCCGCGGCAGTTGATACCGCAACGAGGGGATCCTGCTGGAATGGTCGCGGCCATCCCTCTTCCGGAAATGGAATGCCCCAGGTGAAGTTCAAATGGATCGGATGATTTGGTATCAAAATATCGGAATTTTCCTGGTTTGAATAAAACAAAGTCTTGTAGTCTGAATAAAGACAAAAATCACAAAGGAGAGATTAGAGACAAAAAAAAATGGCGGAACTCGGCAGTGTACTTTCTCAAGAATCACACACTGTAAGAGTTAAAAAAAATCAGGATTTTTTTCTGTAAGATGCTAGACATATCGTCAAAAGATTTAGTTTCAGAAATATTAGATTCAAAATATTAAACTTTTCGACGTTATGTCTTACCGAAGAATATCCAGATTTTTTGAACTCTTGCAGTGTGTGGTTCTTGAGAAAGTACACTGTCGAGTTCCGCCATTTTTTCTAATCTTTCCTTTGTGAATTTTATCTTTATTCTATCCATCGTTATTTTGGTTGCTGCTGCATTTGCGCGTTACTATTTCAATGGCTGTTTTTAATTTCGTTAATTTTTATTGTGCTGTTATTACTTCGATTTCTATTGGAATTTTTCGTATTTTTCTTGTAGTCTGAAACGTATGTCGACCGAAATTTTTTACACTTACGTGTTCTCGATGACTATATTCTATTGTATATTCTTGTATTCTGAATAAAGACAAAAATCACAAAGGAAAGATTAGAGACAAAAAATGGCGGAACTCTGCAGTGTACTTTATCAAGAACCACACACTGTAAGAGTTAAAAAAAATCTGGATTTTTTTTCCTCTAAGAGGCTAGACTTAACGTCATAAGATTTAATCTTTTGAATCTAATTTTTCAAAAGAAATCGCGTGATTTTTTAAAGGGACATACGACTATTAAACCTCGAAAATTTTCGATTATCTGAAGAAAAAAAATATTATTCCCCTGTTTTATCTGAACCAATTAAATCAATCCGCGTTAAAAAAATTCCCATAAATATGAAAGTTATGTAGGAAAATGTATCAGTTCTTCAACGTAAACATTGAATATGGCCATATCTTTAAAGCGCTATATCTCAAAATGTGTTTTCTAGTATTGCGCGCACGATATCTCAAGAACTATTAAATATTTTTACATAAATATTTAACTAAATATGCATTGTGCTATGTTCTACACATTGAACCACATTTTTGTACATATTTGCTCCAAAAAAGTTTTTTTAGGGGTTAGAAAAGTTGAAATTTTAACATTCTTATTATAAATTGGTATATAAAATAGAAATTAAATTTAAATGTTAATACATTGAGGTTCCGTTTCTTAAACAAACTGTTTGGATAACTTAGATACCCAAAATACTGTGTTTAGTCCAATATTTTATCCGTAATCATGCGCGCAAGGTGACTATCTCATTTTTTCTCCAAACATTATACCCATATTTATTACTCTCTCAAAAAATGTATACCAATATAAAGGTTTGAAATTGCGTGTACTATAAGAGAAAGAAAAGATATTTTTCTGAAAAAAAGTGAGTTTGTGAATCGCACTGTTTCAAAGATAAAATTTATCTAATTTGACAGTTTCTCCCATTTTTCGAGGTTTAAGAGTCGTATGTCCCCTTAAAACTCTTGCAGTGTGTGGTTCTTGAGAAAGTGCACTGCCGAGCTTCGCCATTTTTTCTAATCTTTCCTTTGTGAATTTTGTCATTATTTGTCCATCGTTATTTTGGTTGCTGCTGTTTTTATTACTGAGATTTCTATTGGAATTTTTCATATTATTCTTGTAGTCTGAAACGTATGTCGACCGAAATTTTTTACACTTACGTGTTCTCGAAGACTATGTACTATTGTATATTCTTGTATTCTGAATAAAGACAAAAATCACAAAGGAAAGATTAGAGACAAAAAAATGGCGGAACTCGGCAGTGCACTTTCTCAAGAACCACACACTGCAAGAGTTAAAAGAAATCAGAATATTCTTCTGTAAGAGACTAGACATAACGTCAAAAGATTTAGTTTCAGAAAGATTAGATTCAAAAGATGAAATCTTTTGACGTTATGTCTAGCTTCTTACAGAAGAATATTCTGATTTCTTTTAACTCTTGCAGTGTGTGGTTCTTGAGAAAGTGCACTGCCGAGCTCCGCCATTTTTTTTCTAATCTTTCCTTTGTGAACTTTGTCTTTATTCTATCCATTGTTATTTTGGTTGCTGCTGCATTTGCGCGTTAATATTTCAATGATTGCTTTTAATTTTGTTTATTTTTATTGTGTTATTATTACTGAGATTTCTATTGGAATTTTTCGTATTATTCTTGTAGTCTGAAACGTATGTCGACCGAACTTTTTTACACTTACGTGTTCTCGATGACTATATACTATTTTAATGTTTTCAGAATTAATTTTTCAGTTAATCGATTTATATAGTTACATTTTTATTCCATAGAGTTGGCGCTATGTGATATTAATTTGAAATAAGAACGAATTACGAAGTTCCATAATATTTGAATAATAAATTTCAAATTAAAAACTTAAAAGTAGAAAATAATCAAAAGAAAAATCTTCACCTTAGTACACTAATAATAGTGTGTTTTTAAAAACAGTTTTTATTTTATTCTATTATTCGTCTTTTATATGCAATGTATCCATAAATTATTATCGAGGTTTCCTCATTTCAAAAAGATTGAATTAAGAGCATGACGATAAATATTACATATTCATTAAGTATAACTCAACAAGTACAACAATTTTTTTTAATAAAACAAAGTTAAGTAATTTCCACAGGACAGCCTTTACCTATTGTTTTTCGAAAATAACCGAAACGCCACGATCTTTAAAGAATCAGATTTGGTCCTTCAAAACTCTGTAGAACTTTTTCTACCGCTAGTAGACTTTATGTACAACAAAAACAACTTACATTTCGCAATTATCATCGAAATTAAAAATTCACTCAATAGAATCTGCAAAGATTTGCTTATTTCTAAAATAATAAATAACATTTTTTAATAATTCATTATTAACACACTAGAAAATCACCTGTCATGGTTTTACGGGTGCAAATTGCCTCTTCATACGAGAGATTTCCCTTCAAATTTGGCGTGTTTAAATAGATATATATGCGAGAGAAATGTTTAACATTGATTGAAGACAAATAAAATAAACATATGTTTTATGACAGGAAATATTTTTTATTTACATATTTCTTTATTCAAAAAACCTCTTGGTAGACAACATTCCGTGTGAAGTATTTTTCGTTGATTAATAATTTTCCTTGTACTTCAGATGTCTTTGTGTAAATTTTAACATGATTGGGAATCCTAGACCTTGAAAGTGCAACATAGAGCCGTCCATGTGAAAAGACAGGCTCATCGAGGTAAATTCCAACATGATCGAAAGTTTGCTCCTGCGATTTGTCGATAGTCATCGTGTAAGCTGGAATTAACGGGAACTGGCGGCGGTTGAGAACGAATGGTAGATTCACGTCACTGGTGGCAAATTTAATTCTTGGCAAGAAAACAACATCGCCCCGATTGCATTCAGATATAATTTTGCGTCCAAACTATATCACGCGAATGATATACCACCGACGTAATTTACTACTTTCTATTAAAAACGGAAATTAATTTGAAATATAGGATTAGTATAATTTAAAATTTCTCGGGAACTATTGATCATAGCGAGATAAATTTTATATCAATCGATAGGAAATTTTATTTCACTATTTTAGAGCTATTAAAATTGAAAACAAGAGATAAATAAGATAATAGTTCCATGTTGAGAGTTGCTTTTTCCTGTTTTGTTCTATCTAATTTTTTTCATTTTCTTTTCTTGAAAATGGGCTTTCTCAAAGATTCTAGCTAAACGGTTCATACTATGCAGATTTGAAGCTGGCCTCCACTTTCGAGCTTAACATTTTCTAGAACTTTATTCCAGTATATTTTACATGTAACTTTATTAATAAGTTAATGTATCTGTTTTGTAAATACAGGGAGCAAAATTTGTGTAAGTGGGTAATATTGTACATTGATTGGTTTAGTATTGCAAACATAGCTTCGTAAGGTAATGAATATATGAGGGCAAGGAAGGTACCTACTCGAAAGAC
>BGPR01041034.1:0-13756 GCA_013235015.1 Araneus ventricosus | reverse complement strand
ATCCTCAGAGAAGGGTGGGGAAAAATCTTCAAAAATACATGCAAACTTTTGGGACGATTGACATGCTGTTGGATACGGCTAGGGCGATTTTGATGAAATTCTGTACACATGTTTCTCAGTGGCTGATTAAAAACACATGGGTAAATAAACGCTAACCCAATCCATGAAGGTAGGGTGGTGTTAAATCTTTTAAATACATCTAACAAATGGGCCGATTGACATAAAAAATGATACTGCCGGGGCAATGTTGATGACACAGCTTACATATGTTCCTCAAAGGCTGACTAAAAGTAGTGTATGGATAAATAAACGCTAATCCAATTCCTTAGACTAGGGGTAGGGACAAAATCGTCAAAATACATCTAAACCTTTGAGTAGATTGACCATGCTGTTGTATATGGCTAGGGGAGTTTGACTAAATTTGGCACATATACTTCTAATTAGCCAACCAAAAATATTGTAGGGGTAAATAAACGCTAATCCTCAGAGAAGGGTGGGGAAAAATCTTCAAAAATACATGCAAACTTTTGGGACGATTGACATGCTGTTGGATATGGCTAGGGCGATTTTGATGAAATTCGCGCGGTTCATATGTTTTTCAGTGACTGATTAAAAATATTCTATGGGTAAATAAACGCTAACCCAATCCGCGAAGGCAGGGTGGTGTTAAGTCTTTTAAATGCATATAAAAAATGGGCCGATTGACATAAAAATTGATACGACTGGGGCAATTTGATGAAACTTGATACACACCTTTTAACACTTTAACACCACATCACACCGCCGTCTCTAGAGCTCATGTGTCTCCTATCCGGTATAGGTGAACTTTATTGAGTTGCAAAAAAAATTACAGCAAGAGAAGAATGACAAACGAAGAATTTACAAAGCTGGTGTTAACTCATAGAATTGACAACAAAATAAAGGAATATATACAATATCTTGAATAACGCGGTGTGAATGAAAGAAAAATGATGAATGTAGATGATGACGAACAACATGAGGAAGCTTACATCAATGCACAGGTTTTGAGTAACGTATTAGAGACGGGGAGTCATTGTATTTTAAGTGTGGAATACAAGGAATAGGAAGATTACTATTAAAGATTTATGAGAAAGGAAGAACTTAGTATATTCAGTGTATTTAATGTAGGATAAGCTAGAGTTATTGTACAAAGGCAGGTGAGTACTCATTCCAGTCGCATTATGTTTTCATTATCTATTATGAATTTATCTTGATTAAACTTGCGAGTCATAATCTTGAATTAAACTTGATACACATATTCCCCATAGGCAAAATAAGGGATAAATAAATACTCATCCAGAACTTCAGGTAGGGTGGAGCAAAGACGTAGGCCGATTGGCAGGAAACTCGATACCGCTGGAGCGATTTCGATGAAACTTGGTAAGCATGCTCCTCATTAACCGACATGAAATAATTGGGACAAATATTCCCTAACCCAATCCTTCAGTGTAGGTTGGGGCAATGAGTTCGAAATACACTTAAAAAATGGACTGATCAAAATGAAACTTAATTTGTACATTTCAATAATGCCGAATTAAAAATATGGAGGGGTTAAATCGTTTTCAATCAACCTTTTAGGAAAATAATTACCTTTAAGACATGCAGAAATGCTTATTTAGAACGGCTGGAGCAATTTTGTCGAAGCATGTTTCATTAGTTGATTTGGACGCTTTAATTGTTGAAATTTTAGTGACTTCCCCTTTGTTCAACAACGACAACAAAATACTGTATTGAGAAATGGGCCTCGTCTCGCACTCTTCTGGGTTGGAGGGAGGTGAGTCATAGGAAGACATTTATCAAATGAACCAATTGGCATGCAAGTTTTATGTCCTGGTTTCCTGAAATAATAAGACACCCTCTCCCGCAAAAAATTGGCTAATAATAAAAAAATAATTGTAATACTCTATATTACGATTTATGATAAATGAAAGAGGCTTTTTGTACTATTAACTTATGAATTAGTTCATAAAAAAATTGAGAAATAATTCTTCAAAATAGTAATATTAACCTTCCAGCCTGCGCAAATTTTGCGACATATCGTGCATCGTATTACATATATATATATATCGTGTTGTTTTACAAAAATAAATACAACTTTTATTTATGTTATCTTTATTTATTAGCTTAATAGTAAACAAAGATTTTATAAATAAAAATTGCACTTAAATTTTTAAAAGAACGATATAAATATGTAATACGATGCACAATGCAAGTATCTCTTGCATACGCGCGCCCGCTGGAAGGTTATTAAACATTTTGTTATTTTTAAAAAAGTTTCCTTCTTCCAAGCGATTTTGACCTGAATAATACCGGAAAACGCCGTGTACTCTGCTAGTATATAAACATTTTTACGTTAAAAATATTATATGTGCCTTAAAATGCATTTATTTACGAGCTTTATAATATTATTTACGAGCTTTATAATATTATTTACGAGCGTGATGTTAGAGCATAACCAAGCTAAGACTAGACAAAAATATATTTTCAGCTCGAGGAACATCGTATATATCAGCTAATTATTTATAAAGATACGAAAAAATATTCTATTTTATTATATCAACTGTTTTTGAGTAAGTGTTTTAGTTCATTTTTGTGAAGACTCTGTTAAAAAACGACGTTTTTGTTGGACTTTACCGTTGGGTTTTACCGTAAAGAATCGCTTGTAATAGGTTCAAACTAAAAATATATGCATCGAAAAAGTTACAATCATTGATGAGGAAAAAGATTATACTGCAAAAAACAAGAAATTTTTTTATGCTTTTGTTCAATGTTTTACATAAAATAATCCTTCAACATTCTATTCCAGTATGAGTAATTATTTAAACTTTATAATCCGCTTCTCCACTTTGCTTTATTCTTTCAAAACTTTTTAATTGCTAGCGAATGTCGACTTTTTAATGAAAAGACAAACCCTCCGCTTAAATTTAAAATTAAATCGTAAAGCAATAAAAAATGTCCGTCTTGTTATTATAAGAATGTCTGAAGCAGTTTTGTAGTTCGTTTATCAAAAAGAAGGACCAAATAAATCCTCACTTATGTGTTATTTTAAACCTTGTGAAAAAATTGACTTCTTATTTTCATATGGTTTTTTCAAGTAAAACAACACTAGAGGCATAGAAAAAATGAATTCTGCTCGCAGATATGTCAAATCAAAGGAACTAATAACTGGATGACAGAGGATTTGTGTGTTTATTTTTGAAAATGCATTGGAATAAAAAGACTTTTGTAAAAAGAATCAATAATTTTTTATACAGTGTAAAAAATCGTAGCCGCAGTGAAATTAAATCAATAAACTACAGAAAATAAACTAGTTTTCTTTTAAAGAATTCATTCTGGATGGATTATACTTTTGAATTTTTTTTTTATAAATAAACTCATTAAAAAATTCGCGAAAATAAAAATAAAATATTCTTGTTAATATAAATCGGAAAAAATAACTTAATAATTTCTGACAGGTTTTCCGAATAAAACTATACTAGAGGGCTGTTTATGATAAATGAAAGAGAACGATAAGTAACTGACGAAAAAAATAAAAAATTCATTCTTAAAAAAATAAATTACTTTTTTACAACTGCATAAAGATATATTGTTAGTAAAACTAGATTAATTGCGAGAATAACTCAGACGTTATCTTAGCAATTTTCTCTTCACTTCAATTGCTTAGTCTGTAAAATATACAGGTGGTAGTCAAAATAATGTGGATAATTTTGGATTTGCTCATTTTTCGAGCGAAGAGGTCGAAGTTCAAGGAAAATTCACCCAGCCACCGTGTAAAGAATGGGCTTGAATCATATTTTACAGCGAAGATTCTGTCACGACGGCATTTAGGGGACCGGCCAGAAATTGATGAAGAAGAAAATGATTTAAGATTCATCTCGTTTCACAGAAAGCAGAGATGATTGAGAAGATTTTGTAACTTTCATCAATAGTTTTGTTTCCTGTGCGCGATACTTGATTGCAACTAATAACTCCGCCGGCGCATGTGCAAAAGCGCGGAGGGTTTCCGAATCCGTTGCTAAACAATACAATGGTGTTCATAATTATTAGAACTAACTGTTAAAATTTCGTCTCTTGTTTATAAAGTTTTAAAAAATTTATAAATTACTATTTTGTCGTGACTTTCTAGTACCTTATTTCATCCTCCATAAATGCATATAAGTTTTAACTATTTCATGAAATATTACTGCTTTTTAGAAAAGATTATTGTTTCATACAGTATATTTTAGCTGTTCAAAATCATTCGAACGGCTGATAGCGAAAGTTACATTTGAGTAAGTACGAATTGGATATGCTTTTCTTTTGGTAAATTTAAAACATTTTAATAGATTAATTTATTTGGTATTTAATATTTTTGGTCTATGAAGCAGTCAAGTCAACAATAATGCCAAAGAGTTTAGAGATATTCGCTGATCATCACCACCGCATCAATGAAGATCTCTAAGATAGGGTATCGCATGGAAATCTAGCAAAAAAGTATGAATCGTCGAAGTCGGGTATCTACTATTTGTGCAAGAAGTATGGGGTGACAGGATCCATCAGAAGCAAGACAGGGCGAGGCAGAAAACCGAAAACATTTGCAAGCGAAGACTCTATGCTTGCAAGATTGAAACCGAAAACAAGTGCAAGTGAAGACTCTATGCTTGTAAGATTGAAACCAAAACAAGTGCAAGTGAAGACTCTATGCTTGTAAGATTGAAACCGAAAACAAGTGCAAGTGAAGACTCTATGCTTGCAAGATTGAAACCGAAAAAGAATGATATATCAAGAGAGATCATGGAAAGCTTGAAATGAAATGTGTCAGCTCTAACAGTTCACCTTAGATCCAAGAACTCAGGGTTGGTCATCTGTATCCAAAGAAACAGAGCATACATCTCAAAATAAAGCATGGCAAAGGGCTTAGTCTTTGCAAAAGAGCATATTTCGAAGGATTCACAATTCTGGGAAAGTGCTTTAGGGTCAGAAGAAAGGAAATGTGAACTTTTTAGATGAAAAAAAGAGTAACAAAGTGTGGCGGCAATCAGATGAGACGTTTAACATATGAATATTGTTGCAAAAATCTTTTTGTGGGTGTATGGTGTAAACAGTCCAACACGCAGAATAATGGAGAATGAAGATTTATTCACAAATATGCAGGAAAACACGTAGCACAGATAACAGGAAACAATGGATCTTGCACAGATCAGCAACGTAAACAGACAACAATTCACAGGTAATAACAATTCAGCACTTTGAGATTTAGCAACACAAACAGTCAGCAAATCACTAATAACGACAATAACAGCACTTTCAATAGCGCTCAGCTAACCAGCTTCCTAGCTCGCACTGCAGACGAAACTCCAAAATCGTTCCAGTGGATCAACACACTACTACTCAATGCCCATCGGCGTCTAACAGCTCATTAGCTCGCACAGAGGATAGAACTCCAAAGACGTTCGCACTCCAAGGCGATCCCAGTCGATCAACACATCAAAATCGATCAACATTCACTCACTCCGCAATCTAAGAGCACTCCTTATATAGTCATAGAATGAATTATCAATGGAATCATATAGTACATTCAAGCATATATCCTCTCCTAATAGAGATATCGAGAAAATTCCATCACCTTTGAGATCCCATATTTCGTTGCCAAAGTCGCCAAATTTGTCGCCAAGACCAGGGGTCAGGCCCGACTGCTGCCAGTATCCCATACTCATCTTTGTAAAACTCTCTTCCCAACTATAAGACTCACATTGCTGGGAAGCGACTTTCCATGTTTGTAACAATATCCTATGGAGAGTAAGACACGGAGGCGGAAATGTGACGGGGATTATTGAGGGAATTCAGTGATTGAGGCCAAAGGAGGTCCAGATTAACATTAAACACTAATATTTTATTTAAAAAAATTGTTATTTTATTTTTTAGTTGTAGGCTTTTGACCGTTCAAATAATTTTGAACAACAGATAATTTAGAATTACATGCAAATGTTCCTGTTCTGACATATTCTGCGGTAAAGTTTGAGTTATTTGAAGTTTTTCTAATGAATAAGATCGAATTAATAATAAAATTAATATGTTTGAGATATAAATAAATAAATTTATATTCTATAATAAAAAGTGTAAGATTTTAATTAGCATTCTAATAGTTTTGAACAACACTGAAGAATGTAGTAGAGTTTAGGCATCATAAGCCCTCCAAAGTGGAAATGCTGACATTCATTAAAATTTAGAAAATATTGAAATAGCTTTTCTTGTAACCTCCAACAGATGTAATTATAGAAATGATCATACACAAAGAATAAACGGAATTAAATTTGAGGTAAATTTATTTTTTCATTTGTTTGAAGTCAAAAATGTAAATTCCCATTTTAACGTAGGACTGCGTTCCTCCCATTGGGGTCTCAGGAAGTAAATTGATTCACACGCCAAAACGCCACAACAGAAGTTACAAAAAAAAAATGAAAATCGGGATTGTAGTTCAGCGACTACCGAGTCGCAAAGTTGGGCAAAAATACGCATGAATTGGTGACACGTTCTTCTATATCTCGGTAACTACATATGTTAAAAACACAAATAATATCTTATTTTAGAGATAGGGGGTAACAACAGAAGTTACAAAAAATCTTACTTAAACTTAAAAACGTAAAATTATGCGATTATACAGACAGACAGTCAACCCATAGACGGATTTGGCTCAAAATTTCGTACGAACCTAGATTCCTGATGATAAAACTGTGTACCAAATTTTATCTGTCTAGCTATTCAAGTTTTTGAATTATAGAGCTCACATGAACGCGGACAGACAGGCTTCCCGTAGACGGATTTTGTCCAAAATTTGATAAAAACCTACAAATTAAGTGACAAGATCACATGCCAGATTTCATCCCTGTAACGCTAATAGTTTTCGAGTTATCGTGTTCACAGACAAACATAATTCCAAAATTGTGTTTTCGGACTCAGGAAGACGAGAAACTTCGAGAAACAAAAGAGTTAATTTAGAGAGAAACTTCGAGAAACAAAAGAGTCACGCGAGTAAAGTAGTCCTACGCCTTTAACATCAGCGGCTGTTTGAATAGTCAGCCTCCCGTTATTTTATTGTCTTTAAATGTGAATTAGTACGAGGCTTATTTGGAAGCTAAGTTCCGGAATATAATAATTCCTGCACCCGAAATATGGCGCTAATCCGCCTATGTAGTGTCGAGTCTGCGATGACCAAAGAAAGCGTCATAATAGAAAAGTTTACATGGTGAAACGCTGACACGTGTAAATCTTGCGCTAAAGATGTTTAAGGCTTTGAAAGGTACCGCCGACTGTGACATTCTTTCTGTAATTCTGAATTTTTGTTCTGTGTTTTTGAGAAAATGAGAAATCCATAGACAAATCTGTTAGATGCACGGCGATACAGTTATGAGTAAGGGAATAGTGATGGTGTCATTGTATTGCACGACAATGCTAGGCCACATACCGCTTGTGGGACTTAAAAGCTCATCGAGTCCTTCGGCTGGGAACAAATTAATCACCCGCCGTATAGCCCTGACCTGGGACCAAGTGACTCACCTATTTTTGCACTTGAAGCGATTCTTGAGCGGCAAGCATTTTGATGACAATGAAAAAGTGAAAGATGCCGTAACATCCTGGCTAATCTCACAGGCGGCCATCTTCTATGCTGCTAGCAAACAAAACCTTGTTTCTCGACACGATAAATGCCCTGAATGTCCTACTTGACTACATCGAAAGTGGAGTAATGTCTGTAAATCGTAATTAAATATGTATCTTTGTCCACATCTGTCTCCGTTTTCTTTTACGCAGTAACGGAATTTACTTTCCGAACAACCCTCGTACTACCTTTTAAGATTGGCATCTTAATAGAAGCAAAGATTTTCCATTTACGTTCAGCAGAAAAGTATTATACTGCCTTATTAGGAAATAGTTGAGTTTTAATCAAAGTAAAAAGTGCATATCCAAAGAAAAAGTTGATATTTAATACAAACCAGCGGGAGTGGTCTCCCCTAAACTTTCTCGCATGCTCCTAACACATGTAGAGAAAAAATAAGCTAAAAGGCAGTAAAACGAACAAGAACCCCTAACTCACTGGAGAAAAAAATAAGAGAAACGTCGAACCACGATTTCCGAAGGTCGGCCAACGCGAAAGTTGAATTAGAAGCCGGCGTGATTACCAATATGGCTGAGTGTAAGATAAAGAAAACGAAATTTGCAATTTGAAATCCTTTTTTTAAACCGATTGACTCAAACACTGGACTCAAATCTACCATTAAGGTAATAAGGCCACATGCCAAATTTCATTTACCAAAGTTATTTTTTAAAGAAGTAATTGCGTTCAAAGGTTTGCGATTATATAGGGAGAGCGACAGTTAACCCTTTGACGGATTTGGTTCAGACTTTGATACAAACCTACATTCTTGATTATAAAAATGTGTACCAAATATTATCCACCTAGCTATTTAAGTTTCTGAGTTATCGCGTTCACATAAACACGGACATAAAGACAGACAGTCTTCCCGTGAACGGAGTTTGTCCAAAATTTGATAGAAACCTACAAACTATGTGTAAAGATCACATACCAAATTTCATACCTGTAGCTTTAATGTTTTTTGAGTTGTCGTGTTCACAGACACACAGACAGACATACAGTCGGACCTCTATTTAACGAAGTCGCTAAATCCCGAAAAAAGTTCGTTATATGGAAAATTCGTTAAATAGAGATTCACCTTTTAAAATACTTTAAACTACACAAAACAGATTTTAAACTCATAAACGTTAAATATTATTTAAAAAAGTAATTAATCACACCTTTATTTTGTAAATTAATATCTATTTGTTTTATATATCTTATCCATCAAAAAGAAATCCGCAAGGAAAACAAAATAAAGCAAAACATTGTCCGGGAATACACTATATTTTCAATTTAAATAATAATAATTTTTTATTAAAATTAATGAATTTTAATGACATTATCGCATTTAATATAACAATTAATCTTAAGCATACATCACCACATGCGTCCTTATATTTAGTTACTGATAAAGTCTGTTAATTTTGTCTGAGTTTTTTGTTTGAAAAAGTGTTTTCTCTCATAATACGGCTCCATCTTTACAATGCACCAAAAGCCCCTTCAGACCTATTTTCTTCAAACTGTAATCAGCGTCGTGTTGTTTCAAATGATTTTAACATTTCATCATACGAAGGTTTGTTAATTTCTGCATCATAATCATTTCCATCTACCTCATCTTCGTTGCAATTCATTGTTGTATTGTTTTTATTTTTCACGCTGTCCAAAGCATCCAATTCAGTTAGTGTTTCCGAGGTTTCAGCTTCAGAATCAAGTGAAAGAAAGTCATTAGTCAGCACATCATCGTTTTTCTTTGATGCTCAAGCACTTTCGCTTTGACATTTTCCTGTTACAAGAACCGAAATTACCACCACGACTCTGATCAACAATCTAGAAAACGGAAGGCTAGTTTAAGGACACGGGACAGCTCCATTGAGGGTGAAAGAGGAATATTGAAAGTTTTTCTAGTGAAGTGGACAGTGTGGGGAGGGGGTGGACAAAGGTTGCACTTCCTGGATGAAATGCAAAGAATGACAGCGATTGTACTGCTTTTGACGGAGTTAGGCGACTGGTAAAGCCAGTTCAAGGTCATTGATCACCATAAAATGTGTTAAAAGAAAGAATAAGTTTGAAATTTTCAGAAATATTTTGAGAAATAGGGAGGAAAAAAATATTGGATCACAAGAAAAAGTTCATTAAATAGAGAATGCACTTCGCTATTTGGAGGTTATCTTACGAAGAAATTCGCAAAATGTTCTTGGTTCTATGGAAAAGTTCGCAAAATAGAGAAATTCGAAAAATAGAAGTTCGTTAAATAGAGGTCCGAAATTCTAAAATTGTGTTTTTCGAACTCAGGGAGGTCTAAAACGTGGAGAATCGTCAAAATCTCGAGTTCGAATTTTTTGACAATTACAATACTTTCTCTTTGTATATTTCGTATACGAAAAAGTAAAAAGAAGAAAAATTATTGGAATTTAAATAGCTGTATCTTTTCTCTCAGATAGTATAAAAGCAATCAGAGTCGACGCTTGTTATGCTGGCTTCAGTAATTGTTCTGGCGTGGCCTTCTTAAATGTCTGTGTGTTGACGTTCACTGATCCTCCAGAATATCCTCTTTCTAATTAATAATGTAGCTCTATCCTCAAAATTAGGCACACCGGTTTTTCAAGAGCGTCAATCCATTATTGGAGTGTTTTGAGCACATTCAGTTCTTAAAACGCTGCTAAGCACATAATTTTATTAAAGCGTTATAAAGCGTATCCATGCCATTAAGTTAATGAAATACATGGTCGAATAATCGATAATTAGTGTTTCTGAAAGTTGCCACTTAGTAAAAATTGATTGTTTAGGCATTAAGCGGTAATAATTCGATTAGTAAAAAGGTGATGTAATCCAAATATTAACATATATTAGAGTAAGTAGAAAGGTAATGAAATTGCAGATACCATTTTATTGCTTGAGAAAAACTGAAATAGGAGAAGCTAAATATCAAGTGGATGGAATTATTGTTCTTCTGCATTAAACGAGAATCGAATTAAAGCGCTAAATTTTCAATTAAAAGCGTAGAAGTAGAGAAGTAATGAAATTGTAGATGCATTTCCGTTGCTTGTGACGAATCGAAATAGGAACGATTAAACATTAAGTGGATGGATTCTTTCGCATTAAGTAAAAATCGAATGAAAACGTTAATTTTTTAATTTATATCAGACTGTGTCAACGTGAGGAACATTACTTTTCATAAAAGTAAGAAAATTAATTCGTCAGATTTCCCTTTCTTTTAATTATAAAGAACCTTTTGCTTTTCGCTTCCTTTACGGAAAGAATTGCATTTCCCCCCCTTCTGTCTGCTCCGAAGTTGTTAATGGAAGGAAACGTCATCTTTATTTATAAGAAAGGACATAGTTTTGAAAATACAACGGAAGTTTGAAATAGACTTGTATGAACAAATTAGCATGCAGAATATCATTTGTGATAATGTCGTTCATGCGTTGTTAATCATGATTTAAATATAGGTTTCTTATGCCAGGCATAATATAGATACGAAAATCTAGTCAAGATATTAAATCATTAAAACAGGTGTTCTCTGAGCTGGGTATCTAATGGGTAAATGCCGATGAATATTGCGGTCATAAAACTTTCGATAGACTGTGTTTAAAATATGTTCTTCTGTAATATTTGAAGAAATAATTTTTTCGATTTTTTATTTATTTATTTCTA
Source organism: Araneus ventricosus (assembly GCA_013235015.1). Classification (NCBI taxonomy): domain Eukaryota; kingdom Metazoa; phylum Arthropoda; class Arachnida; order Araneae; family Araneidae; genus Araneus; species Araneus ventricosus. The sequence goes on along the minus strand of BGPR01041034.1, from coordinate 2,469 downwards.
TAAAAATTTTAAAAAAGAAAACCGAAAAGAATTTTTTCCCCTCCGAATTTGATTTCACTTCGCTGATAACTTGATCTTAGTATTTTAGACATGATTATCAGAGATTCATTAAAATCTATGCTTTAAGTTAATTTGGGCGCATATTTGAAGCTGAATATTATACTCACCTTTTCTATGCCTGAAGGCGCGTCAGTTTTATAGGTACCAGCGGGAGTGGTCTCCCCTAAACTTTCTCGTATACTCCTAACACATGTAGAGAAAGAAACAAGCCAAAACGCAGTGAAACAAACAAGAACCTCTAAGGCAGTGGAGGAAAAAAATAAGCGAAACGTCATGCCATGATTTTCGAAGGTCTTCTAACGCACAAGCGGAATTAGAAGCCGGCGTGATTACCAATAGGGCTGGGTGTAAGATAAAGAAAGCGAAAATTGCAATTTGAACGCCTTTTTTTTAACCGATTGAGACAAAAATTGGACACAAATCTACCATTAAGGTAAGAAGGCCACATACCAAATTTCATTTATCTAAGTAATTTTTTAAAGAAGTCATTGCCTTCAAAAGTATGCGATTATACAGACAGACAGTCAACCCGTAGACAAATCTGGCCCAAAATTTCATACGGATCTACATTCTTGATGATAAAACTGTGTACCAAATTTTATCTATCTAACTATTCAAATTTTTGAGTTTTAGTATTGACATGAACGCGGAGAGACAGACTTCCCTTTGACGGATTTTGTCTAAACTTTGACAGAAACCTACAAATTAAGTGTCAAGATCACATACCAAATTTCATCCCTGTAGCTCTAATAGTTTTCGAGTTATCGTGTTCACAGACAGACAGACAAACATAATTCCAAAATTGTGTTTTTCGGACTCAGGGAGGTCTAAAACGTAGAGATTCGTCAAAATATCGAGTTCGAATGTTTTGGCGATTACAATACTTTCTCTTTGTGTACTTCGTATACGAGAAAGTAAAAAGTGCAAAAATCATATGACTTTTCACAAAAACTTAGATTCAAAAAAATCTCTTTCATATCAACACCATTAAGTATTATAACAATACATTTGTGATAAAGGGGATTTTGCAAGTTTAATAAGTGAATAAACTGAATTCCATTACAGGAAAACATGAATCTAATCTCATGTTAACAGTGTTTCGCGAAGAAGAAATTGCAAGCGATTTGTTCTATTTTCATTAGTTATTTAAATCGCACGAGTAGGATTCCCGCTTCTCAGGAACGTAATAGGTGCCATGAGTTATTTAAAATGCGCGAACAGTGACAGCCCTAGTACGTGAACTCCGTTCTAGCGCTTTAGAAGTTAGGTAAGCATTACTCCTAGATAAATCAATTTTATTTTACAATCCGCCGATAACTACGTTTCTTATCTGCGTGGTATGAATAATTAATAACTTTTAAGCAATTATTATCTCATGAATTTATGCTTAGGTTTTTTGAGGTGGAAACTGAATCTCACGATAAGAACCATCTTCGGTTCATGTTTTAAATATTCAAGAATTTGAGTAACTTTTCTAATCTGTCCGTCATTCTATCACGTGCTTCGCTTCAAATATAAAGTCTAATTTTCTAAATGAGGATTTTAATGTTTTAACGATTCTGTTTTTACTGAATACATCGTGTCATATAATTAAGATATCCGACTAGGTTGAAAAAGCTATTTTTGAAGAAAAATTCAAAAACTTTTTAATGATCTAAAAATAAAGCCACAACTTTTATGACTCTAAAACACTCTTTGTTTTTATTCTTATTCCTTTAATATTTTATTCATTGATATTTATTTGAACTAATGTGTTATTACATTTTTTAAATGCGTTTTCTGAAAAATGAAAATTTCACTAAAATTTGTCCGTGGAAAACGTGATATGTATAAAACAATTCATTAAAATTCATTGAAATTTGGTACACATGTGTAGAAAACCTTTGAGGGTGTAATGGAACCGCAGATTTTATGATAGATTTATTTAGTCATGCTTTACAGTCACTTTCAGTTCGAAATATATGATAATTTTGGCGAAAAATAAATGACGATAACTTTTAATATTCATGAAATATTTATTTATTAAAATAAATTTTATCTTGCGATCTGTTGCATTCTAGTTGGTTTGAGAAGTATTCACGCGAAATTAAAATAAAATCTGTCCCATATTTTTTCAATTATGCTATTTTTCTTAACATTGAAATTTTTATTAAAAATCTTGAAAATAAATATTTATTTTCAAAAACTACTGATGATATAGGAATTTTTACTTCTAATTGTGACTATTTAAGCCTATATTTGTTATTAAGCTGTGTAAGTTTTTTATGCATGATTTTTAAATTTTTTTCTCCGAACCTAGTCGGATACCTTAATTACTTCATCTTGAAGTGATCCATGACACAGGATGGGAATAAAATTGAGTAACTGTAGAATTTTTTAATTTAGAATTTTTTCAACTGTAGAATTTTT
>BGPR01041033.1:0-13756 GCA_013235015.1 Araneus ventricosus | reverse complement strand
ATTTTATTATTTTTAGTTCATTTTCAAGGCAAAAATTATATGTACGGAAAAAATATTTTGCAAAAATTACTACATTTCTGATATAAAGCATATCCCCATAATATAAACACAATAGTAGTGAAAAGAAATATAAATAATAATCCTATCTATAAAACATTTTTATGTGTCAGATCCTTTCCTATTGTTTTATGCATTAGATACATAGATGCTTCGTTTTTTCCACCCATCTTAGTAGGGATAATAAGTTTATCTATGATTACATATTGATCACCATCATACATTTTGATGGATTCATGCTCACAGTAGTTGTATCATGGCAGTCTTAGCCTAGAAATCTGTGCATCTGATTTGGATAAGAAAATAGCACGTATTGCCTTTTTTTACTTATAGATAAATATTTATTTAAAAATTGAAAAAATAGTGATTAAAGTCATTTAATTTATAAAGGTAGCATCTAAACATAATAAAATCGTAATTAATATTGAGTTTGTTCTTTCTAAAGAATCTGAAGAAATTATCTTCCCATTTTTTTGCCATACGTAGAAGATATATTATATATATATATATATACACTCTATATTAGCGATATTTCACTATGGCATTTCATTCATATTATGCCTTAACGTTAAGCTTGTCATCATCAAAGACAACGGTAAATCATTAAATATCCAAGATTATCCGGAACAGGCTCTGTTTCTTGTGTCCTTATTTGATCCCTTTTTCTATTCCACTTCATATCTAAGTTATCCCTAATTGAAAATCAGAAAATCCGGACGCTTCAGTTCAAATAATGAACTGACTATATCTGGTTTCTTAACTTAAAATTAATAAACCTATATAAATAATCCATTTTTATGGTGTGGTTTTATTAAATTTCTTATAATGATATGAATGTAAATTCTCCGGAAAAATTAATTCTTTGATTTATTGTTATGAGCATGTGGCTTGGAAACTTGATTGAAGAGTCTTGCACCTGTTCTTTTTCGCTTTTCAAAATTTTGATATTCATCTCCAGTAACTTTTATTTGTAGCCTCACGACGTAAGAAATCGTGCAAATCATTTATTTTTATGAATGTTCTTTGTTATCCCGGGACTTCTCTATAATTACAAATTCGAAACTTTTTTTTATTGAAAGCTGTTATTACTTTCCGTTTAGCTCTTTGAAAGCTGTTATTGTGTTCAAGAGTTTTCCTATTTTCCAATGGAATATATTTCTCTCTTAAAATAATTTATTACGTTGCGTATTATTCCCGAATTTCTATTGTTATAAAAGAGACACTTTTCGCTCTTCCAAGCTCTTGTTACGCTCCGTGTTATTCGGGGATTTTACCAATTCTTTAGCCGTGCTATTCGGGAGTTTGACAGTGGCTAATGAAGTAGAATATACAGTGGCTCCCAAAAGTGTTCGTACACTTACGATTTGCAATGAAATAGGGCTCTATCCATGAATTAAAATTAATATTTCGGAATAGGTATTTAATAATAAGATCTATAAACTGTTCTTAACAAAACTACATGAAATATTTTAAGAACATAGTAAAACTTTATTTTTAAGAAATCAATAATCAAAAAGTAACAAAAACTTTATCTCACAAAAGTCTTCGTACACTGAAATATTTTCGGATAAATTCATAACTTAAATTATCGTCTGTCACTTTATTTTTATTTTTGCATTGTGTGGGATTTATAAAATCGTTTGGCTTTAATTTTTGCTTGCTTACACCGTAATATTCTATTTATTATTTAAAAATGGTTCGTAGTCGTAAAGATACAACAATAAGCATTCGAAAATTGATTATTTTTCTTCATAGTAGTGGTAAATCAGTTCGGAATGTCGCTAAATTAGTTAATTTATCCCATTCTACAGGGCAATATGTGATAAAACGCTTTAAAGAAGAAAATCGGATCGAAAACAAGGTAAGAAAAGGTCGACCGGCAATGTTAACACAACGTGATAAGAGATTTATAATTAGAAAATTTGTGAAAAATCCAAGTTTGAGTGCCTTAAAAGTTTCTGCAGTATTTAATGAAAAATTTTCTACTACAATTTCACCTGAAACTGTTCGACGAGTTCTCAGAGCAGCTGGAGTAAATGGGCGTTCTACCCGTAGAAAATTTTTTGTTAGTACGAAAAAAAGGAAACTCTTGCTTTCCTTCGCAAAATAAAGTCCTTTCCTTCGCAGTTACGTATGGAGGTAGAGGTGCCCTTGTGTGGGAGTGCATGTCAGCATCAGGTCTAGGTAATTTGGTATTTTTTGATGGTATAATGAATCATGCTCTTTATTTAAATATTTTAAAAGACAATTTAAAATTATCAGCCCAAAATTTGGGTATTAGAAACAATTTTTTTTTTTATCAAGATAACGATCCTATGCACACGGCTCTCAACGTTCGCCTCTGGTGTCTCTATAATTGTCCACAAAATTTGAAAACACCACCTCAATCGCCAGATTTAAACCCAATAGAACATATTTGGAGAGAACTGGAGGTTAGAGTACGAAAACACGACATTAAAACTAAAAGCGAACTAAAAACAGTAATGATGGAAGAATGGATGAACATTGATGCAGAAATTACAAAAAAAAACTAGTGAAATCTATTCCCAAACGCTTAAAAGCTGTTGTGGATGCTAAAGGATATCCTACTAAATATTGATTTAACGAAAAATTATAATATTTACTAATATGTAGAGATTTTTTTAAAGTGTACGAAGACTTTTGTGAGATAAAGTTTTTGTTACTTTTTGATTATTTATTTCTTAAAAATAAAGTTTTACTACGTTTTTAAAATATTTCATGTAGTTTTGTTAAGAATAGATTATAGATCTTATTATTAAATACCTATTCTGAAATATTAATTTTAATTCAAGGATAGAGCCCTATTTCATTGAAAATCGTAAGTGTACGAACACTTTTGGGAGCCACTGTAGCTTTTTCCAGCAAGTTGAATTTTCTACCGAGTGAATAATTTCAGGGATTGATGTTTATTAAATGTCATACCCAATGATCTCGCAGATGTAATACAAAACGACTAGACGAAAACGATGACAGATTTACTTTTATGGCAGATGTTTCTATTGCTGTGAGATATGAGGGGAGTTGAAATAAAAATAGGAACACCCAAGTGAGAGGATGACATTTCACGTCACGATGGAATTTTCATGATTGAAATAACTCACTTTTCCGTGAAAGAACTTATATTTTTGTCTGTCATGAGTTGAATCATTCTTGCCTATTTCAAGATTTCATTATCTGCGTTGTTGATTTTGCACATAGACTACTTTATTGCATTCCCTATTTTACAGGCTAGTAAATCTTGCGTTAGGTATCTGAAGGGATGCCTCGTGGAACCTTTTCCAAGATTTTTAAATATGGAACATGTTTTCGTCCATGGAAGTATTTTAATAAGGAGCATATTGTCGGAATAAGAACATCTCCAAAACAATCCGTAAACGCGTCATTACAGACGATACAACTCGTCACCCAAAAATATTCATTAATAATTTAAGAATAGTAAGGAATTTAATAATTAATCCGTAATGAAGTAGAATTAGTGACTTGCTATAGTTGTGTTTTTACTTTCTCTTATACGAAGTATACAAAGAGAAAGTATTGTAATCGTCAAATAATTCGAACTCGAGATTTTGATGAATCTCCACGTTTTAGACCTTCCCGAGTCCGAAAGACACAATTTTTGGAATTATGTTTGTGTGTCTGTCTGTGAACACGGTAACTCGCAAACGGTTTGAGCTATAGGAATGAAATTTGGTATATGGACTTTTAAACATAGTTTGTAGGTTTCAATCAAATTTTGGACGAAATCCATCCGCGAGAAGTTTGTTTGTCTGTCCGTGTTCTTGTGAACACGATAACTCAAAACCTTAAATAGCTAGATGGATAAAATTTGGTACGCAGTTTTGTCATCAGAAATGTAGGTCCGTATCAAATTTTGGACCAAATCCGTCAAAGGGTTGACTGTCTGTCAGTTTGCATATTCGAATACATATGAACACGATAACTCCTAAACCCTATGACTTAGATGAATAAAAACTGGTATGAGGTCTTCTAACATTAATTATAGATCCGTGCCCGATTTTCGTTCCAATCGGTTATAAAAAGGCGTTCAAATTGCATGCTCGCTTTTCTTTATCTTATGCAAGGCCATATTGCGTAATGGCGCCGGCTTCTTCCTTTTATTTTTTTCGCCTTGCTGCGTAAAACTCGTGGGTATGCCGCTTTGCTTATTTTTTCTCCACCTGTGTTAGAGACGCTTTTATCTAACAATGACAAACAGAGCGCGGCATGAGTTTAAATATATTTTTGTATTTATTTTCTCCGAATATAAATTTCGAGCATTCTCATTATATTAGTCGGAATTACAGTAGGTGGTTAGAAATCAGATTTTCGCAACAATACGTGACGTGAACGGACAACCAGAAGAAAGACCTCCGTCGCTGATTAGTCACCACAGTCATACTATTTCATACGCAAGGAAGGTTCGCCAGCAGGGCCGGACGAACACTCCGTTATCCTGTGCCCCATCACGGAGTAAAAAAAAAAAATCGAGGGGCTCAAAATTGCCATACAAGCATGCCAAGAGTCGTGCCCTGGCTTTAATGAATGTGTTAATATGTTAAAATCTGCTGTAACATTTCGTATGCATACTGAATGAGACTAGTTCATACCCACGTCTGAAACGGAGCGCTTCAGTTTAATTTTGGAATCCATTTTGCACTTGCTGCTCGTAGTGTTACGTCATAGCACATCATACGACAAGGTTCAGTTAGATGTTAAATAATATACGTGGTGGCATTTCCTTCATAAATGTTCTGTCACTTGGATTGAGCGCATTATTAATAGATGTTGCAACATTTGTCTTATTTATAAAAGGCAATGTTTGTGTGCGCGCGATGTCCAGACGAATCTATCGCACTTACAGCCATGAAATTTGGCACACAGGTAGTCGTAATGGTGACTCAATGCACCTCGAAGCCAGAATTTTAAAATTTAATCTAGAAAAATTTTATTTAATATTTTGTGTTGTTTTGGTGATTTTTCGCACGTTTTTGGTCAATCCATGAGAAATAATGATCGGAGAAAAACAATAGATGCACCATCTAATAGAGCAAACCGTTATCGTTTTAATGACGTTTATTTTGAAAGTCTAACATAATTTCCTAAATTTTGAGAAATTTTTAAATAATAGTCGGTTTTCTTATGAAATTTTAAGATTTCAAAATCAAATGACTCCATCTCACGTTCTAATTTTGTTATCTTTTTGAAATGTTTTGAGCTAATAAATGAAACGTTTCTGCTCCATTTAAAACAAGAACGGTTAAAATACTATTTTAAGTCGATTTTTAATTAAATTTTTAGTTAATGGGGTCAGGGATGTTTTTTCGAAGAACTATTTTACGCAAATCCCGTTCCATCGAAGTGTGCGCCATCTGCCGGAAAAAATTAGAGCGATGGCTTTATTTGGCATCCTGCCATGAACGAGGATAGATACGGAATATGATGAATTACTTTTATTGCTTTAGTCTGAATGAACTATTACATCGTTTAAGCAGGTTAGGAAAAGGGTTTTTTTCTCCTTTTGGTTATTTTTTCTTTGTACGGGCGTCTGGTGTGTTATGTTCTGATCAATTTCGCCTTACACTTTAAGCTCATGGTAGACCATTTTTTAATCTAGGTGGATCGCGTTTTGATTTATATTTTTATACTTTTGATTTGTTTGTTTTATGTACTTATTGATAGTCAAGCATAAAAGTTTGTTAAAAAACACATGTTGTTTATGTTGCGCATTTTGCTTGCTGTTTAACAATGATTTTCACAGTGCAATTTTTAAATATTGTTTTGGATTAACGTACTCTGTACTGTTTTCCTACAGCTCAAATGTCATTATCGCGACGAAAAATAAGCGGAAATAATCGATAATGTGTATCTTCTGTTTCGATTTTGTTTTCAAAACTTTTTCGTGTCATTGTGGGCATTTTTTTTTCTTTTGTTAAAGTCCTGATTCCACGGGCAACGCCGTGCGCGTGCTGCTAGTACATAAATAATTTTAATGATCAGACGTCCTGTATTTGCCGGGACAAACAACAATTTTAATTCTTTGTCCCATTTTAAAAACTGTGTCGGATTTGTCCTGGATTTGAATTAACCTTTTCAAGACAGTTTCACACAGCTTCATGTATGTACTATTACGATATGTCTCAGTAGGCTCGAAAGAATTGTTACCGACTATAAATATACGTTACCTCTGGCGTCACGTAATTGCCTCCCGTTGGATCTATAATGGATTCCAAAATTAAATTTAAGTAACACATTTGATGTACATTAATTGACTCCACTGTTCATCATTTTATTTTTCATTTATTATATTCATTAGCATATTAGTTCATTTATTATATTTTTTTAAAACAATAAGCTTATTTTTGATGCGATATCTTTTATTTTGATATGCTTCTTCAATCTAAACAGGAAGAGTATTTTTTTCTTTCTAAAATAATTCTAAGCAGTGATAAAAGCACTTTATAAATTTATTATTTCGAATAGTTGTGGGATAGAATTATCTTTATTCTATTCTACGCTGTTTAGTTTTGAAGATAGACATAAATGAATTTCTTGAACCATTACTTCTACATCGTTTATCTTGTAAATCTTTCTTTAATTCTATTCTCCAAAATGTAATTTTCTACTTTATTTCGCTTACTTTGATTTATTATTTATTTAATATATTTTATTCACTTTCAAAATCAATGGATGAATTCTGTTCTGTGTTTAATAAAGACATTAGTCTTTTAGATGTTATTAAAAGCTTTCGTATTTTATAGTCAAGGAAAGAACTTTGTATTTACTTAAACTTTCTACAAGTTCCAAATTTTATTCCAGAATTATAGCCGAAAGAAAATTACATTTTGCCTTCGTGAGTAATTAGATTTATTCCATGGATTTCATCGGATATTCCGTTCTGAAAATTATAACTCTCTTTATTTCTTCGCCAAAGGTGAGTTCGGTCTCCCATCGTATATTATAATCTTTCGCGCGCTTTCTCTTAATTCTATTAGCTCTCTAGTTTAAGACTAGAAGCCTTTTAGTCTTTCTCCCCGTCATCAAATATTAATACTTCTTGAAATGATAAAATGTCTAATTCCCAGTAATATATTCCATTTCGATTCGTATTGAAATTTGAAAAGATGCTGCTTCAGAATCTGCTATAAACTGTGTATTCTGTTTATTGTATTTGGGCGTTTTACTTGTTTGCCTCGCTTGGATTATCTTATTTCCCAACATTTTTTCCCCAAGAAATGTTGATTTTTTTTTTTCTTTATTTCTCGTATACAAAGATAGTACTGTAATCCTCAAAAAATTCGTTCTCGAGATTTTGAGGATGTTTCATACTTCTGTGAATAATTTTAATGATCAGACGTCATGAATTTGCCGGGACAAACAATGATTCATATTTCTGTGAATTGGAGAAAAAACAAACACGCTCATTTTTAGAATTATGTCTGTCTGTGAACGCGATAGCTCACAAACGCAACGAACTAGGCATATGAAATTTAGTATGTGGTGTTTACACCAAAATTGTAGACCTCTACCGAATTTTGGACAAAACCCTTCAACGGGAAATCTGTATGTACATCCGACCAGTGGCGAATCCAGGATTTTGGTCGGGGGGGGGGGCTTGGTCATAAAAATTTTGTATCGACATGACCTCTTGGCTTATGCAAATCAAAACTTTTTAATTTTACTCACCTGACAATAAGAATCGCAAATGACACTACAATACATTCGATAATTTAATGAAAACGCAATGAAATAACTAGCCAAAAAATGTTTTCAACCGCGTTAACGATACAAGTACGAGTACACTACAAAAGCGGGAAAAGTTTCGAGCCCGTCAACCCAGAAAGCAATGTTGCTCTTTTTTTTTCTAGAAAAAGAGATTGAGAATAAAAAGATGTAATAATTGAAAAAAGTCAAGAATTTTGTTCAGCTCTGATGGGGAGCTGCAGCCCCATAGACCCCCCCCCCTCTTAATTCGCCACTGCATCCGACAGTATACATGCTAACATAATAACTCAAAACGAGCTCGTTGAATGAAATCAGGTTTATGGGTTTAACATATGAATTGTATATGTGTATCAAACGTTAGACCAAATACGGTCATAAATTATTGGACCCATTTCAAAAATTACTTTAAAAAACTAATAATGTTAATCTACGTTTTTTTTAAATGAGAGCGCATTTTAAAAAGTTTTTTTCCAGATAGTTAACGCACCGTTACGAGGGTTTAGGTGGTCGTAAATTATTGGACATCTCCCATTTTTGAAAGCCACTATCTGCGAAACTATTAAAGCTAGTAGAAAAATAAAAGCATGTATTTGCAGGGAATTTTACGCTCTTTAATTTGTTAAATCATTTGTAATTATAAAACTGAATAGTTTTCGAGATATTCAAGAAAAACTAAAAAAGGAAACCGGGAAACGCGCATCGGCTTCTGCTGATCTGTAACCATTGCGTATGGAAGTCTCTCTCTGTAGCAAATTTAGAACGCCGTAATGGTGCGCCATCTATCGGAAAATAAATTTTATTTGCTCTCTCATTTAAAAAAAAAACGCTGTTGTAACATTATTAGCTTTTTTATTAATTATTGTAGTGGGTCCAATAATATATAACCTCCCTGTACACATCGGATTGACTGCCTGTCGGTATGTCTGTTCGTAGATATGTGAAAACGAATGGCTCAAAAATGCAGCTGGCTATATGGATGAATTTTGATATGTTATCTTTGTACCAGAACAGTTGCTCAGTATTAAGTATGAGGAAATTAATCGAAGTATAGACTGTCTTTCTGTCCGTCCTGACACAATAAAAGCGCAACGAACTAGAAAAGTGAAAATTTGTATGTGGTCTTATATCACAATTGTAGATTTGTATTAAATTTTGCACTCAGTTGTTGCACTGTTTTCAAATTGTGTGTTCGATTATCTTCTCTATCCGACAAAAGTAAACCCAAAACGCGCCATAATATAGAAGTGTAGAAGAAACTCGAGGCGGGAATCCCCCCCCCCCTCGCTGATTTTAAAGGAATTCCCCATATCTTTCTTGTACTTCAAATGAAGAAAATGACTTAGATGTCGTTATTTTCCATACATTTCACAGTTAAACAATGCCGTAACCACTGGCGGCTCTTCCATTAGAGCTGCAGCACTCCCTGAATTTTTTTTAAACTTGTATTTTCTTTTTTAATCTTATTCGCTTGCTTTTTCACTCTCAGAGTTCCATGACTTACGAAATTTTAAAAAAAGTAATAAAAAAATTGAAAAGAAGACAGAAATGAATCAACAAGTGAGACAGAAGCAGGTCTAAGCAGCAAAGTACTCTGCCCCCGCCCCAAAAAAAAATTCGAGAGAAAAAGCAACGCCTTCTCCAAGGCAGGCTATGGGCTGCCGGGCGAGCAGCTCTGGCTGGCACGAAGCCAACTGAACGAGGGGGAAAAATTACTCTTTTTAATTTAGTTTCTTTTTTTTCCTCATTCCCACACAAAGTGACAATCTCATTGGTTGTTTATGGGTTTTGGTTTCGGTTTGTGTTGCATCGACAGAAACACATCTGATTGGTTGATTATTTGCTTTCTCTTGATAGAATGCTAGATTTCTTTTGAAGATGAAATTCATTTTTGGAAGAGTGTTATCGAGTGAAGTGGGCGAGAAGGGAAGTGTGTATGTGGAGCTCTGGTTATTATTATTATTTTTTTCCGTCAGCAGAATCTTTACATCAACATTCACTCAACTTTCTGTTAGTAAAACTAGTACTAAATGCCATATGCTGGTTATTTAATTTGTTTGAAAAGCAGGTAATTTCGTATCTGGCTTTGGAATTTAAAAATTTGACCTACTGAAAGATAAAGTAGCTTTTTAAAAATGTATTATCTTGAAGCCCTCCACGTTTCTGAGCCAGATACGAAAGTATCTGGACAGTGGCGGCTCGTAACTTATATTTAACATGTCCGTTCAAGGTGTTAGTTTTGATATTCTCATTATATTTTAAAATTCTGATATGATACTGTAGATTCTGAACTATGATTCCAGACTCGGTGCTTTTGAACACGTTCAGAGGCGAATCCAGGATTTTGGTAAGGGGCCGTTCAAATATTACGTAAGCATGTTTTTGGTCAGCAGCCACCCAAAGACATGCAAGCATGCATTTGACCTCCCCCCTCCCCTTGTAAGCAAAATCAAACCTCTCTTATAATTGCGTAAGCAAACTGTAACCTCCCTGTTCATTTTAAAAATTTTAGGACTTAATTCAAATAAAAACTCTAACTAGGATTAAAATGGAAAAAAAATGTAAGTTTAATTTCCTTACAATTTCAAGTTTAAGCTTACAAAAATCAAGTTTATTTTTCTTTTGCCAAATTTAACTTTTTTTTTCAAATTTAATTTTTTTTTAATTAAATTATTTGTGCAAGTTACAAGAGATTTTCGGAAATAAAGTGATTTCAATGTCTTACGTAAGCATCTCTCATACGCCCCCTGCCCCCTTGTCAGCAAAAATAAGCAAATCGCAAACCCCCTCCCCCCCTTGGGTGCTTACGTAATATTTGAACGGCCCCTAAGGAGGGGGGAAGATCAGGTCCTAAAAATTTATTATTGTCTTGATCTCATGGCATATGCAAATCAAAACGATTTAACTTGACTCACCTGATAATAAGAATCGCAAGGTACGCTACAATACTTTCGATAATTTAATAAAATCGCAATGAAATTACTTGCCAAAAAATGTTTTCGACCGCGTTAACTCTACAAGTACGGGTGGAATGACTACAAAAGCGGGAAAATTTTCGAGCCTGTCAAAGCCAGCAATGTTGCCACTTCAAAAAAAAGCAAGATTAAGAACAAACAGGTGTAGTGATTTGAAAAAAAAATCAAGGATTTTATTTTATCTCTGGCAGGCGGCTGCAACCTACCGGACCAGCCCCGGTCTTTTTTGTTCCTGCACGATGTATAGTGGATATCAAAGTTTGCTAGAGTCGCGTATTTCACATGAGGATGAATTTATAATGTAACCGATTTCAAATCTCAGAACAATTATTGCAATAAAATATCGATTGTATTTCGGAATCTTTAAAAAAAGATTGAGTTCTAAAAATTATAGTCATTTTGATATAATATTTATTAATATTATATTTTTATAAATAATAATATATATTTTTAACAATAATAAATAATATTATTATTATTTTATCAGAAGGGAAATGGCATCGGTTAATAGTGTTAAAATGTTATACATTAGAGAAAATTACTTTGATGAACATATTTCTGTAAATAACAAAAATTATAACGCCGCAATTTTTTTCTAATTTTTGTGACTTATCCCTCCTTTGTAATAGTTATTTGTTTCGTATAACATGGATTCGCATAACACGGGAATTTTCAGGACCTTAACAATCGTGTTATTAGGTTGTTACTTGTGTACTTGTTCATTATTTTGCACAAAATATATGGCGAATAAGTTTGCGTATGTAATATATCATATCTGATTGAACTGTTGTACAATTATATTCTATTTCTTTCCGAACAGGTTGCTGTTGTTAAACAAAGAAACACAGAAAAAGTATATGCCATGAAAATTCTAAATAAATGGGAAATGTTAAAGAGAGCTGAGGTAAGTGCAGGAAGATATATTCATCTTCTCTGAACAAATTTTAAGTGTTAATTTTGCGTTTACGAAATTGGAAAACTTATTTTAAACGTTTATGTAGAAGCTCTGTCCTGCTTAAAAACTGTAAGTTAACTGAATTACGAAGTGAAGATTACCATTAAAAATTCTCATTTAATATTTTTGGTTTGTTCAAAACCGTTTTTAAATATCTATATTTAGATATTCGCATTAATCTTCTTGTATTGTATACATTTTTGTTGCATTTTTACCTTATGAAATGCATGATGCATTACTGTGTATGAGTTTTCGTCAAAGTTTTAAAATATTAAAAGATCTTTAAGTTATATTTTGCGAAAAGGGTCTCAAAATATAACTTAGTTGATATATTTGTTTGTTTTATTGATTTTTGTTGTTAATTTAAGTTATTTTTAACATGATTAATTTATTTTAGTTAATTTTTAGTTGATAAATTTATTCACATAATAATATCATAGGAAGTGTGACATTTTGTTCATAATGTAATATTTCACTTTATTCGAATGTCATTAATTGAAAAAAATTCTATTTCTTGCTTTAATTAGTTTTCTTTTCTTCTTCATTATGCTCAAATTTATGCGCCTCTTCATTGGCATCAATGTACAAATTTTATACTTTCAGAAACATGTGACCAGCATAAATATAAGCATGTAATTTAGTTCTCTTAGTTTATTTTTTTATTTACGTGTTAGAGTAAACACTCATCAGAGCTTTCGTTTGATAAATAAACTCCTTGTTAATAAAACTGATCCTATACTTGACAATATGTTGAACTGAATAAAATGTGCCATATGATTCTATAAAAGTATAAAAAGAGTTTTATTATTAACATTAGAAACAAAATGTCATTAATATTTTTAGTTTATGCCAAAAATGAAGGAAATGGAAACAAAAATTGTTATACATTTCCTCAGAAATTTATTTTACTATACATTGTCGCAATCGATCCCATCAAAAAACATTAAAGCAATTTCAACCTACCGACTACCACATATAAATAACGATAAATCATTTATTTTACCACACCGTCGGAAAAACGCCAGTCTCAGTAAAGCGTAATTTTACCCTACCGGCACTATTTTAAAATAACATAGTCAAGTTTCATAAAACCGTTTTGATATTTAAAATATTCTCATAACTTGAGACTGAAATTTAATTTACTTTCCCTTATTCTTTAAGTTGGAAGAAAAGTATGTAAACGTATAAATAAGAAATGTGTGGCTAAATTGCCTTTCAGAATATTGTTTTCTTCCCTTTCAGACGGCGTGCTTTCAAGAAGAGAGAGAAGTGCTAGTCTACGGTGATAAAAGGTGGATTACGAATCTCCACTACTCTTTTCAAGATGATGTAAATTTGGTAAGTTGTTTCTGATTTTACTGAAGTAGTCGTAGCACATCGTACGACATCATGTGGTTAGATGTTAAATGACCTGGACAGTTATGTTTGTCATATGATTGTGACATAAACTGACTCCAGTTTGGCTCGCCGGTCTGAAAATACCTCATTCAGTAGGACGCAATTCTGCAATTCAGAACCAACACAAGTGCATACATTTTGAGATATAAATATTTTCATATCACATTACAATAAAAATTCAAATAGTGTATGGTTCCAAAATTAGTTATTACAAGTAGTCTGTTTTGCAACTAATGAATCCAAGTTTTGCATTGCAAACTATGCATTCTTTAGTACAGTTTAAAATACAGTAACACTGCTGTATGCGGCCATCCCTGCTTAGCGGTCATCCCTCTTAATGACCACTTTTATTTGGCACGGAATTTTTGTCCCGTAAGCATAATGTTAAAAATAACCTCCAGGAACAGCCACTGAAACTCCTCTGAGCGACTGGGTTGGTCGCCCGTTCAACTTCAGTGAAGTACATTCCATTCCGTTCGTCTATCGTACCTTCGATTTTTTATTAAAATAAAAGGGAATAAAGGAAAAAACCATACTCTCAAAAATAACACCGGAAGTCAGATCGAAATCAATCATTTTTTTCACAGTGTGAAGAGGAAAGTGAGCTTTGGCCTTTACCGGGGATTGAGCA
>BGPR01041032.1:0-13756 GCA_013235015.1 Araneus ventricosus | reverse complement strand
TTTTTTATCAGTGTACAAAAATAATTTTTGACAGAAAATATAATGAATTCATAAATTAAGTATGTTTCTTTTCAAAGAAGTCAAACTATTAGTATTGAATGCAATAAAAATGTATTGTTATTGAGAATTATTCAACATGTTTCACCTTTAAAAAATAAATTTTAAAATGGTAGTATAACTCATTCCATTTCTCATTTATGCTTATAAGATTAGACAGAAGAAATATTGTTGGTTACTTTGCTTGAAAGCAAAATTGGCAGCATTTTTTGTAATTAATGATATTCTCCCTCTCCTCTTAGTTTTCTTTGCTTTTAAGTAAGGCTTAAGTGTTATTGTTCATCTCTAGATAACTTGAATATCATGTTTAGTTGCTTAATAGATGAAAACATTTTTTGTACTAATACATTCTTAAACATCCTGAAAAAGCAATTTCATTATTTGCTTTTGTTCTAGCCAAAGGAAACAAAATAAAAGAATTTCAATGTGAGTAATATGTTTGCTACATTTTGAAAGAATATATTTTGCAAGGAAAAAACAGTAAGTAAAATTATATTTGGATTTTTATTTTTCAATTTCTGTTGAAATTTGATTGACATTCTTTTATGTATGCATTTCCATTCATTGTTTTTACTCATCAGACTAGTACATACATGAAGTTGATGCAAATAATTTTTTTTCAGTATTAGAATGGCAACTATAGCATATTAACTTATACCGAGTGTCCCAAAAATGACTGATGGATTTTGAAAAACAATAACAGAAAAACGAAACGCGATTGAATGTATCGTTTGTGGCATTATGCTTGGGAAACCAGGGAATTTTATCCCACCAATTTGCATATTTAGTTACCATTTCTGGCAACAGGTGATGCTGCATAATAGTTAAAATAAAAACTGGTATGTAAATGTTGCAAAAAATTAAACAACAATGTTTCTACTAAGACGCGTCTTAATGCTACTTTTGCTTTTTGTATCAAATTTTGGACCAAATCCGTCGTAGGGTCGACTGTTTGTCGATCTGTATAATCACGTACTTGTAAATATCATAACTCTTAAATACAATGACTTTGATAAATGAAATTTGGTATGTGGTCTTTTATCCCCAATTGTAGATATGTATCCAATTTTCATTTCAATCAGTTCAAAAAAGGCATTCAAATTGCATATTCGATTTTCTCCACGTTTGTTACGGACGCTTGGAATTTTTTTCTGCCATTTGGCTTTTTTCTTCTCTGCATGTATTAGAGAGTATATGAGAAAGTTTAGGGGAGACCACTCCCGGTGCTTTAAAAAATTCGGGCAATCTCTATAAAGGAAAATTTGTAAAATTTTCATTATTGCATTTTTTTTTAATATGCGGTGTGGCATCGTTCATTAAAATTAATAAATGTATTTATTTCTGTGGAAGTTATCATGACTATAGTTGATTATTATAATTTTTTTAATTTTGGAAATCTGAGTAAAAACATTCGAAGTAGTATAATTGGAGACATAATTTTATAAAGAGTCATAAGTGTCGTGATTTTAACTTTTGAGCATAAATTATATCTTTTATAAAATTCAAGTTTAACCTTGACTGAATCATCGTTTTCAGCAATCAAAAGTAATAGTTTTAATATTTAATTCTAGAATGTGTTGTGTGTGAGCAATAACCACAGGTTCAGATTTAGCAGACATTCTCAGACTTACACAGATGTGAATCGTGCATGAATAAACACATTGCAAATTATTGGCAAAAGTAATATTAATGTGTATTCGACTTTAAAAGTTTAAACATTTACGCATTTACTAGATAAAGATCTTGCACTGATATTGCTCTAATTAATTAAATTCAATAATGAATTGGTTACGGTGGAAAATTTAAACATTTACACATATAATATAAAAGATCTTGCACAGATATTGCACTAATTAATTAGTTTCAAGATTGTATTGATTACGGAGGGAGCCCAATCCAAATGACATTTCTGATTCACAAAATTATAATGGTTTACTTGAGGCGCGAGTCGCGCAAACCCTCCTAAAGAAAATCATCTCCCCCCAATTCTTTGTTAAAACCCAGGATAACTTTCTAAAGTTACTGATTAACATGACATATCAAAATTTGCTACAACTATAATTCTCCTTTTTTTTTTATCTAAAACGTCTTGACCCCTTTCCGCAACTCATTTCCCAATCAAACCCTACTTAAATATTCAAATAATTCATAAAAATCCACACACATGCACAAACGAATAATACAAACATTTTTGCTCTAGGATATAAATTGCAGAACACAGGAATTATTTCTTGGCTAATTACATATTGAACTCCCCCTTTTTTTTTTGACTACATACAAATACTCAATTAATTAATGCTGATTTTCATCACAACGGAAAGTCTGTTCCCTTTTTAAATAAAACCTATCTTCACTACATAATTCTTCAGCAATCAGCATCCAAATCAAGACATTGTCCGTCAGATAAGATTAACAATTTTGAGCGCCGAGTACCTTAGATGAAGATAAAGTTTCAACTTGTGTTTTAGCGATTAAAGTAATGATGGATAAAATGTAACTGAACATATGACTTATCTGTCTGGTCGGATGACGCCTCACTGCCCGGGAATGGACAACACCTCCAGGTCGGTTAATCCCATTGCCTTGGATAATTGGACTCGGTACGCTCGTACTACCGCCTGGCTGACAGCTACTTCATTCCCTGCCTCCGCTGGTTCGCCCCTGGACTGGGTGGCCTAGTGAGCCAAGATTCTGCCTCCGCTAGTTCGCTCCTGGACTGGGTGGCATAGTGAGCCAAGATCCTGCCGGTTCTTCATTCGAGATTCTGGTCCAGATTAATCGTCTGCGTCGCTTTACGTCTGGAGAGGGCGCTTGCTCAATGTTCATCAACACGTGATAAACTAACAACTCCCACAAAATACACTAAACATCTTCAAATAATTGGCACCATTCCTTTTCCGAATAGTGAAGATTACAGTCCGATGATTTCAGATTAAAGTCATCTTATCCACCCTTCACTGCGTCGTTGGAAAGAAGTCAGGGAGTCCAAATCTCGCATCCCGTTCAGGATTCGCATTGGGTAAGGTCAAGCGACCAAGAGGTGAAGAGAAGAGAGCGATATCTTGCCGCAACCCCTTAAGTACTGAGGGAGGAACCTACGTCATTCGTTGACCGTGATTGGTCAGTCAACCTGTTCAGGGACGGGACAAAGTATGAAATACCAAGTTTTCGCACCCTTTCCCAAAATTCACCATCTTGCAGCGTTTCTAGACCGTAAATGAAAAGACAACTCCGCTGCACTTGCTCGTTTCGATAACGATTCCCTGCAAAGCTTCTCCCAACGGCTAGACATAAAACTCCATTTAAAATACTTAATAATTATACCATTAATTATTTTTTTTTACAGAGAGTGAACAATTAACACATAATAATAACTTAATTTAGAACACATAAAAGATCATAAAACCCTTTTTAAGTACGTATTAATTGCACCATTAATTTTCACAAAAGGACCAATTCAATTAACTCCTTAAAGGCGAATTCAATTAACACTTAATTGAATCCTCACAGGTTACAGACATAATAGTCACTAATTTCTTAACGTGTAAGAGAATAAAAATTATTAAACATTGTGAGTGGCAAATTTAATACGTGTGTTTAAAGCATAGGATATGAATCCAGCCAATTTGAACAGTAAATTTAAATCTCCATCGACAGTTATACTAAATACTCAGGCTGAAAATCCTAAAACAATTTTAAAGTTAAGGAGGTATTTTTCAATATAAAAAAGGATAAAGGGAACTCTTATTTAAATATCTATCGTTTTTGGCTATTTTATGTTGATTTTACTAAACAAATCATGGTCCCACCATGTTTAGTTAAATATCAAATTAAAGTAATCTGTCAAATTAACTAATTATCAAATGAACTGTTTGATTAATTAAAATTAACTAATTATCAAATGATCTGTTAGATTAATTAAAATTAACTATTTACTTAATTAAAGTTAAATAATTAATTGTTGCAAAATCTTTACTAAAACCTTTTTTATGGCTCATATTATATGCCAGCAATCTTTATCTAATAATTATCTCTGTATGTATGTTCCACATCTTCTCCTAAACCACTGGACTGATTTCAATCAAATTTTGCAAACTTTTTATTTAAGAAAAGTGAAAGGTCACCTTCAACTTTTCAAAGCCTAAAAGTTGCTAAAAATTTCTGTTTATTTAAAATTAAGCAAGGCTTTTTTCCGCGATATCTTTCATTTCCATAAATTTGTTTCTCTCATTTTAATATTTTTTCAAAATTAATTTTAGACTGAATTCATAACAATATTCTTGTTGAGGAACAATAATAATACGAAGAACTGTTTCCAGAAGGAAGAATGCCAAAAGAAAATTTTAACTGTAGAAGATTAACAATTTATATCGGGACCAACTATTTATTTATTTTCATGCTTTGAACTAATGAATAATTAACTAGTTAATTTGTTTGTTTCAAAATATTCATTATAATCTTTATTTTACTTAAGTAATTGTTAAAAAAATTTGAAGTACCTATATAACAAATAATAATATATGGAAAAAACGGCTGTTTTTAAAAATCGTCTGGTTCAATTGATATTCTCATTTTAATTAAAAGCGTTTCAGATCAGAAAAGGAGTATGTGTATTATAATATTTATACATTAGTAATTTTTATATTAAAAAGATTAAACATGAAAACATTTTAATCCAGAGCAAAGACAGGTATATCAATTTGTTTACCTGTCTATCAACTGTTCTACCTTATAAAAAGTGAAAGTGAATGAGACTGATGGGAACTCATAACTTCTATGAAATTCTTGCTGTCAAAAAACTTTTAATATAAAAGTTGTGCGTTATGATTATGTGATAATTCCCCTAATTGAAAGTTTCTTTCTATCTTCAATCATAATAGAGAAATGGTAAATTGGGGGGGGGGATTAGACAAACTTTTCAGCTCATAACTTCTAAGCAGTTTTAGCTGACAATAACTTTTAATATAAAAGTTGTTCGTCCTGATAAGGTGATAATTCGCCTAATTGATTTTTTTTTTCTTTATCGTAGAATTGAATTTCTTTTCCTATCTTTAGGCATTTTAGCTCATAACTTCTAAGTAATTGTAGCTATCAAAAAAGTTTCAATATAAAAGTTGTTTATTATAAAGAGGCAATAATTCGCTTCTTTTGAGTTTTCAATCTATCTTCAATCGGAAAGGAATTATGGGAAAATGAAATTTTCAGTCCCCCACCATTTCCACCCTCTTACTGCAGGTTAGTCCATCTACAAACTCGGTCGATATTTTCACCAACCTTACAACATATCCCTTGCCGGTTAAAATGTAATCAAAATAACTCCAGTTATCGTGTTCACAAGATAACATCGGCAAAAGCGTTATATATATATATATATACTAGGGTGGGTCAAAAAAAAATTTTTTTTTTTTTTTTTCGAAACGCTTTAGTGCGGAAAAGTTGCCTATTGTAATAAGAAGAAAAACGGCGTAAAAAAATTAAAATCGGTTAACATCTTCCGTTCGCGCATCGTACTTAAAGTTAATGAAAAATTGCAAAAACCAAGCCTTTTTTAAAAAATTTTTTAAGTTAGTTAAAACTTTTAAAATAAACACGCTTTATTTTTTTATGCTTGTTTCATGGTTTAAATAACCTAAATAAATTAAATTCTGATCAATAATCTAATTTTTTCCGTTAGCGCAACGTCTTAAAAAAACAGAAATTTACCAATATTTCGCAATTTTCATTGTGTAATTCTTCGTTCGTTTTGCTAAAACAAAGCGGACCAGAACTCACTTGAATTTAATTGAACTAGATTGAATCATGGCGTGGTCCCTCCGTACCTACTCTGCAGCACACTTACCCCCCACCAACTCAGGCTTCTACCCGCCAGTCGCCACCACCCACTACGGCCTTCACTTCAGTCTTTCTTTCTCTGTTACAAGTGGTACTAAAAGATTTAGGCCCTGCAGTTTTACCGTAAATATGTTGGAAAATGAAGGTCATTAAAATGCAGGAGGCATATGTTCCACAGTAACGATTTGGTGCTGTGCATTGTTTTGTTTTATGTTTGTTTAATGTTTGTTCTAACAACATTAGCTAATGATGAATGAGAAAACTAGAAATAGCAAGGTGTGATGGCACTGTAACCAACACTGGATGGAAGTACAGTGTCATCCACCGAATAGAAAAACATGTAGGACGCCCGCTACTGTGGAACATATGCCTCCTGCATTTTAATGAGCTTCATTTTCCAACATATTGACGGTAAAACTGCAGGGCCTAAATGTTTTAGTAGTCCAATCGGGCAGTAGCTCACTTGCTATGAAAAACTCCCTGTGGTCGATTAAGAACCCATAGATTGTTCGATTCCTGATATACACAGGAATTTGTTCCAACAGTATTTGTGGGACATTTCAAATGCAATCACCTTAGAACATTGTCCAGAAGGCAAATCGGGACCCTGGTCCTTTGTTCCATTCTAGATGGCTAACTGCGGTCAACAGAGTCCTTAGGTTGCTCATCAGATCCATCCGAACTAAAAGAAATAGTTGACTTCATCTTAAAATCATACATGCCTGTGTGTTTGTTGTAAGAAAACTATTTTACTGACGGACCAAAACATGTCTTCAAGCAATCCAAACATCACGGTATTTATCCGATGAATTAGCTTCATCTATCAGTAGTAAAACCAAATGTGTTCTTTGCCTACAGAGACTGTTCTTGTTGGCGCTTGTCAATAAAAGAGAACATATTTTGGAACTCACGACAGGATCTTAAAAGCAAGACAAAGCGTCCCAAGAAAGAAGACTGTTAGAAATTTGTACCACAAGATAAATTTTCAAGCTTCCGATTACATTCAAATATTAATTAGAATTTTGTAGAATTCTTCTCTCCGCCAATGCTGTGGGACCTAAGTGAAGATGATATTAAATCACTCATCGAATTCTGACACTCAGCTCCATCAGAGAAATACAAAAGTTTCCTGTCACCAAGGTTGTGGAGAGGTGCATCAAACTTGTGACAGAGGCAGTGGCTAATCCAGGAGAGGGGCTTCGGGCTGCAGTCCCCAGAGCTGAACCAAAATTCTGGATTTAATTTAAAATTGCTAAACTGTTTGATCTTAATTTTCATTCTAAAAAGAATAGTAATAAAATCGTGACAACATTGCTATCTGTCTTGAGAGGCTCGAAAATTTTTCCTCACACTTCCTAGTCATTCCACCTTCACTTGTAGCATTGGCTCAGTCGAAGACATTTTTTGGCCAGCTATTTCATTGAATTTTATTAAATTATCGAGAGTATTGTAGTGTTCTTTATTATTCTTATTGTCAGGAGAGACAGCCTGAAAGTTAAAGGTTTTGGTTTATAAGCTAACGAGGGTTTGACATTCGGCTCACTATGATACAAAATTTTTATGACCTCAATTTCCCCAACTCAATCCTGGATTAGCCACTGGACAGAGGCGCTCGAATAAAATATGTGGACATGGCTTAGAGATGGCTCTATCGAAAGCAACACTGAAGTCTAGATCGTTATGTCTAATTTCTCCAAAAAGACTTTAAATATGTAATAGATATAAAAAAAAAAAAGTAAAAAACACAACAAGCCAAAGAATACTACTCTATGGAAAATATTTGTAAATAGTTATAAATAATAAATAAGGTAAATACCACACCCAACAATTGGATGGTTAGTTGGGTAGGGTGTGGGTCGAATTTAATGCGTTGAGTTTGTGTGGTTTTGTTCTAGTTAAAGGAGCTGAAGAGTTAGCAGTGAAAATTGTAAAAAAGTGTATATTTCTGTTTTTTCTAAGATGTTGCTTGACGGAAAAATTAGATTATTGATCAGAATTTAATTTATTTAGGTTATATAAACCATAAAACAAGCATAAAAAACTAAAGCTTGTTTATGTTAAAAGTTTTAACTAAATTAAAAAATTTACAAAAAAGACGCGATTTTGCAATTTTTCATTAACTTTAAGTAAGATGCTCGAACGAAAGATGTTAACCGATTTCAATTTTTTATGCCGTTTTTCTTCTTATTACAATAGGCAACTTTTTTGCACTAAAGCGTTCCGAAAAAAAATGTTTATTTTTTTCGACCCACCCTAATATATACGTCTCTACTAATAATAAGGAAAAGAACATTTCACCGTCTATTCTCATAAGCATGAGAGCTTCAAAAATGAAAGCGGATGGAAGAAACTGCAAATGACGAGAGCTTTCCAACAAGGGGTAACATGCATAGGTTAAAACGTACTTTAAGTTATAGTCCATTGCAATTAGACCAAAAAATGGCAAATAGGGGAAAAAATTTATATAGTTTTGAAACTTTGGTCAAATACTTCTTTGACCTCAAGGATATCAGAACCGAAAAGTTTCCACCTCTCCGGATGGGAGGGGGCTTCCGCCCCAGGGGGGAGAAACTGAAGTAAAGTGGTGTGTTAGGTCAGTTTTTTCTATATTTCTTCAACCCTACACATTCAATGTTAGAAATGGTACGGATGAAAGTCGTAGAGCATAAAATTCTGCATCGAATGAGTACCAACGCTATATATTTTGTTGCAGTAGTACGATTACAAACTCTTATCGAAGTTGCAATGATTTTTCAATTTTCAAAAAAGAATCATTCTTACAAAAGACGACACATACAATCGAATATTCTATCTAAATAAAGTTTGTATGTATAAGTATTAACTTTTGTAAGCACATGAATATATCAGAGCACCAATACGAGAGCGCTAGTGTGGTGTGGAAGTTAGGGGAGAGAGGGTACAATTAGTCCATTGCAATGAGACCAAAAAACGACAAGTAGGAGAAAATTTTCTAAAGTTTTGAAACTTTGCTCAAATACTCTTCTGACATCAAGGAAACGGAAACCGTAAAGTTTCCATCCCTGAGTGGGGACCCCCCCCCCCCCAACCACCCTCGAACTTGCAATACCATCAAATCACAAAATGATCGTACCCAGCTTATAAAACGATAATTAACATTGCTTATTTTTTTAACTGCAATAAATTATTTTCATAAATATTCTAATTATATGTAGCCTCTTGCTGGCCATGTTTTATAATATCTTTGATACAGTTCCAGAGCGCCCAGTTGTTAACACTGACAACCTTTACTTCGTTCTTGATGGAGGCTCTCTTATTCATCGTGTAGTATGGCCAAAGCAAGAGACTTTCTGTGATGTTTACACCACATGTATGTCTTATATCAAGAGACATTACGGCGATGAAGTAACAGTTGTTTTTGGCAGATATACCGAAAACAGTGTTCACACAAAGGTTATTGAATGCCAAGGTTATTTTCCCTCCTAGTGGCGGAAGGTCCCCCCGGAGAGGTGGAAACTTTTCGGTTCTGATATCCTTGAGGTCAAAAAAGTATTTGACCAAACTTTCAAAACTATATAAATTTTTTCCCGTATTTTCCCTAATTGCAATGGGCTATTAGGGGAAGGGAGGGAAAATCACTTTTCAGGTCATAAATTCTAAGCAATTGTAGCTATCGAAAAAGTTTAAATGCAAAAATTGTTCGTTATGAGAAGGCAATAATTCACCTAATTTGAATTTTCTTTCTATTTTCAATTGTAAAGGAATTATAGGAAAATGGAAATTTCCACCCCTTTTGAGCTGAATAGCCCATCTACGAACTCGGTCCATATTTTCACCAACCTTACAACCTATCCCTCGCCAGCTAAAATCTAATCAAAATTACTCTAGTTATCGTGTTCACAAGATAACTTGGGAAAAAGCATTACACATATATATATATATATATATATAAACTTTTTAACGAAGGGTGGTTTTGGGTTCTGTGGGTCATGATCGGTGAAGATCTGCAGAAATTTTCTGAAAGTCGTGTCATGAGAACTATTGCAATAGGTAGAGTTCCTATAAGGAATCTCCTTAAAAATGAAACACATGCATCAACGTTTGTAGATGTTAGTGGTGTAGCGAACGTAAGTGGCACTCAGGGAATAATATGTTTTTTTTACCCCAATCATCATCAGTGGCTTGACAAGTGCAAAATGATAGCCTAGATATAATATGTTTTATACATCTCATCATTTTTTCTTTAAAAAGTATGCGTAAATGTATTACTGTTTTGACTCCATGTCATCTCTTCAAGGTAATCAAACTTATCTTGTATTATATAGTATTATAATTAATAAAAGAAGACTTCTCAGCTAAAATTTGATTAGCAAATAACTTTTCGACAGAAGGTACAGTACCCGCTCATAAAATTTTGTCCATAGGTACCGTATTTGGAAATAACAGTTTTCTTCAGTTCAGTACTTCACAGTAATGATATTCTTAAATATAATCACCTTCTGCATAATTTTCTTCTCTGTAAAATGAGTTTTTACAAGCCTTTTTTAACATGCTGTCAATCTTCATGAAGGGAAATGTGTAAATGGTTCGCTGTTGCATATTTTTTATCTACTGTGTGACAAAAATCATTGAAATCAGTTAAATGTATTTATTTCTGTGCAAGCATGTAGTTTAGTCTTTATGTCATTTACATACAAAATTCTTGTTATAACTCGAATAGTAATGAAATTTCATTTTCTTCATTAGGTTACTTCTTAAGTGTCTAGATGTCACAGACGGAAAGGTACTTCTACAAATAAAGCAAAGCCTTTTTATTCGATAAATATCTTTGATACTACTTCAGCTGAGTTTTCAAAGAAAAAACACTGTTTTATCTATCAACAATATAAAAATGGAGACGTATATCAAGACAAATGAAACACATTTGATTAGTGATCTGAGTGTGGAAACAGTGGATAGTGATAAAAATATAGAAAATGTGATTGACAAGAATAAGGAATATTTCGAATGTGACATCTGTGGTGACAAATTTTTTAAGAAACAGCTTTTAAAAAATCATTTGCTTAGCCATTCGATGGAAAGGCCATATACTTGTGATATCTGTGGAAGAGGATTTTCTCAGAAAGGGAATTTAAATAAACATTATCATATTCATACAGATGAAAAGCCCTTTTCTTGCGATGTGTGCAATAAAGTTTTTTCTCGCAAAAGTAATTTAAATGTGCATCTTCAAACTCATACATATGTAAAAGCCTTTTCTTGTGATGTATGTGGGAAAGGATTTTCTCAGAAATCTAAGTTAAATGTGCACTATCGAATTCATACAGATGAAAAGCCCTTTTCTTGTCATGTATGCTATAAAACTTTTTCTGATAAATGTAATTTAAATGTGCATCTTCGAACTCATACAAAGGAAAAGCCCTATTCATGTGATGTATGTGGAAAAGGATTTTCTCGTGGATGTGATTTAACTAGACATTATCATATTCATACAGATGAAAAGCCCTTTTCTTGTGATGTATGCTATAAAACTTTTTCTGAGAAATTTAATTTAAATGTGCATGTTCGAACTCATACAAATGAAAAGCCCTTTTCATGTGATGTATGTGGAAAAGGATTTTCACGGAGAAATGATTTAACTAGACATCATCGTATTCATACAGATGAAAAACCCTTTTCTTGTCATGTATGCTATAAAACTTTTTCTGATAAAGGTAATTTAACTGTGCATCTTCGAACTCATACAAAGGAAAAGCCCTTTTCATGTGATGTATGCGGTAAAGGATTTTCTCGGAGACGTGATTTAACTCGACATTATCTTACTCATACAAATTAAAAGCCCTTTTCTTGTCATGTATGCTATAAAAAGTTTTGTCATGAAAGTAATTTAAATGTGCATCTTCGAACTCATACAAATGAAAAGCCCTTTTCTCGGGCTGTATGTGGTAAAAATTATTCATATAAATATAGTTTGAAAAAACATACTAGAATCCATACAATCAATGAATCCTAGTGTTCTGATTGGGCACATTTATGAATTTTCTCGTAAAAAATGAATTATCTCGTTTTTTAAATAGACTTTATAGAACTCCTGCAAATGAAAAACACTGCTCTGGTGATGTAAAACAAGTTTTTTCAATTCAAATATTAATCATTGTGCCTATATAAATGAAAAAACATTATCGTTTGATTTCTGTGTTAAAGAATATTTCTAGAATAGTAATTTAAATGTAAATTATATCTAATCCATTTAAATAAAAAATCTCTATTCCAAATAAATTTTTATGGTGTGTGCAGTAACGAATTTTCTCAAACGATTTTTTAAATTTTTTTTTCTCTTCTCATACAAATGAAATTATTTCCTTTTGCGATGTGTGATGAAAAGAATTTTCTCATGAAGGTCATTGGATTGAGCATCCCGTGATCAGAAATATAAAATAAATGTTTTTCTTTTGATGTATGCATTTGCAGATTTTCTCAGAAAGTTAATTTCATTGCACATTGCCGAAATGTTACATATAAAAAAATGTCTTTCGGCAAGCTGGAAGGCAAAGGTATATTCCTTTACTTTAATATTAGAAATGTAATTAAATATTACATATTGATCAATACAGAAAAAGTCAATGACTTTATTGTTTCCACACATTGCAATATTTATGTCGTGATTCTGTGACATTTAATTTTTTGCTGTATAGTTATAAAGTTGTTTCTCTGAGATACTAAACTTGGCGAGAAATTTGTCGATCATTTAGGCGACTTGGAGACAAAAGGAATTTTCTAGAAAGACTTCGAACTGTCAACCTCAGCAAGGAAGCTGGTGAGTTAACACGAAACCTTTAAGCTCTGTGTTGAGATTTATTGGTAGTCTCTGTTGTGAATTTTTAAAAGTGCTGTGTTAATACTTGTGCTACGTTTCTTTGCTTAGAATATTTGTAAAAGAAAGAGCTTTATTTTTTTAAATCCTGCTTATTGGACTGCATTCACGTACACACACATGACGATTTTGTCAGAATATTAAGGTTTTATCATTCAACTCAAAAGATTATGCTAGATTTATTGTTCGGTGCATTGCTCCAATTTTTTTTATGTCCCAACACATAAACATTTGAAAGGTAGGAATCGGAAAGAAATAAACATTACAGTAGTGCAAATATCCTCTAGATAATATGAAGCGAGTCTATCTAAAACATTAGCAATAAATTGACACGAATGAAAAAAGGTTAGATTTAAAAATTTATTTATTTAATCTAGGTTACCATATAATTGTGCGAACATTATTTTGTCATATGCTAAAATCACATAACATTAAACATTTAAACACTACTAGAATAGGCTCATTTAGCGAATTCCCTTTTTACAGAGATAATAGTCACAAGTTCTTAACACATAAAAGAATAAAAAATATTATACAATTGTGAGTGGCAAATAAAATTCGTGTGTTTAAAGCATAGGATATGAATGCAGCCATTTTGAAGAGTGAATTTAAATCTCCATCGACAGTTAAAAACAAATAGTCGGGCAGAAAACCCGAAAACAATTTTAAAGTTAGTGATATATTTTTCAATATCAGTAAGGAAAAAGTGCACTTTTATTTATCTTTTTTTGTTGGCTATTTTATATTAAATTTATTAAACAAATCTTGGTGCCGCCAATATCAAATTAATCTGTCAAATTAATTAAAATTAAAAATTTAATTAATTGACAAAATCTTCATTAAGACCTTCTTTATGTCTCATAGTATTTATTTGTCAGCAATAGTTTGGATTTATCTTGATATAAATAAAATATGTATGTATGTTCCACATATCCTCCTTAACCGCTTGACTGATTTCAACCTAACTTTGCACACTTTTTATTTGAGACTAGCCGCCTACGGCGACCAGCTGGT
>BGPR01041031.1:0-13757 GCA_013235015.1 Araneus ventricosus | reverse complement strand
AATAAATATCATCTCAATCCATCATCAAAACGACCTATCATGGTAATTATCAGTCTAATGTATCGAAAATGCCTGGTATTTCTCATCCATTCAATCTTTCGAAGAAGATAATTGTTCTGTTTGGGAACATGTAACAACATTGCAAAAGGGATGCCTCAGCGTTGCAGCATATACGTGCATGCGCAATTCCTATTCTTTGTATAAGGTGAGCAAACATAAATGATTTCCAAATGAAAGTTGTCTCTTAAGAATTTCATAATAAATATACAATTATAGACTTTTCCGAAGATTTGATGCGTCCTCATGATATGTTTCTATGAAAAACAATGTTTTCAACTATAGAATCCCCGAAGAATTCCAAATCAAATATGTATAGATTGATCCATGCAGACCTCAGTATTGAAGCTTAAAAGGAATGAAAATAATTAATAAAAAGAAACATACTGACTTTTACTGTCGAAGAAAATAAAGCTCAATCATATTCGAAGCTGTACGCACAAATGTGTTTCAATATTCGAGCCATCTTTGTTAAGTTTTATTCTAAGAGGAAAGCACCAGTGCGTCGCTGCGGTCACTACGCTTTATGCATTGTTGCTTGAAATGCTAAAGAACCGAATTGTACTCCCTCGACCAAAATGATTCGAAGTTGAAGCCCTCAGACTTACGTCCAAGAAGTATCAACCTTCGCATACTATATTGCCAGATAGTCGAGCCAGACCAATTGAGAAAATGAATTCGACGGTTTCTTCCCACGAATGTAGTGCTTGCAGGCGAGGCATTTTGATGACATTTATGATATCGATGTGAATTACCCTTAGAAGATAGTCTTAAAGCTGTAAAATGCACAAAGATTAACTGAGCTTTTTACCCATAATTTGCATGTTTGGACAGAGAACGGTTGGCTTTGTTACTTGGATGGATTGAAGTGGTTCCCTTAGAGCAGTGTTAACCGCACAATTTTTTTTGATCAGCACAGAAAACCACCTATGCATTTGTTAAATCCGCAACGAATCATCAAAAAATATATCTTGATTGTACAATGATTTCGCAGGTATTGGTTCATCTTTCTTCAAATAAATCCACATGAGGACTTTTGTAAGAACAGTTTTCATTTCACTGGTGAATGCTATACAGACATAAGGGTATAATTGATTCCAGAACTGCGAAGGCGAAAGGCACTTTCAGTCGATCTTTCCACATGCACTGACCTCTAATTTCGATCTGCATTTGACAATGACTGTAAAGATTTTTGGATATTTTGGGGAGGCACATAACATAAAAGTATGATGCGATGATTTTTTTTTATTCAAAGTGGCATACATTACGGTAATCATATTTTGTAACTAATCGGGACATTTTCTTATTTATGTCAATTGAATTGTAGGAATATCGCTTTTGCCTCTCATTAAATATAATTAGAAAAATAAGAAAAATATAAGTTTAATGCTTCTGAGATAAGAACGTACATTTGCTATTTAGATGATTACATTTTATTCTTCTTATAACACAATAGGTACATAAAATACATCAATCTTTTGAGTCTCACGAAATGGGGAATTTTTTGAATGAAAAGAAATATATTTTTGCGATATTGAAAGATTGAATATATTAATCACTTTTGGAGATTATTTTATTCAAGAATACGTGCCATAAACTACAACGATGCGAAAGCAAAATAACTATCCTCGAGAAGTAGCAAAACCATCCAGAGATCTTGTTTATCTGAAATAAAAAAAGTTTAGTGTTACATAGAAAAATTGTTAACATTCAGAATAATTGAAAAATATCCCATTTTTAAGAGCTTATATTTAAAACTATGAGAGTGCAGCTACAATCAGCCTTCTCTGTTTATTAACTTACACGAGAAGTTTTCTGTTTCACGAGTGAAGAAAACCGAGTATACATTTGGATGTCTTTCTTCTCGGGCGATTGGGTCAGAAGATCTGAGCAGTCGAAAATTTAGTACAAATCTAAAATTTCATTGTGTTGACTCTGCTTTTCATGTTCACAAATACAGAATAGTAACCATTTTTATTTTATTGTAGATGGGGACTCCCCACACTAGGTAAGTCGAGCAGTTTTCAACTTATTTCTCCACCAATAGTTGGGTTGTGCAAGTCTCCACAGCTCTATGTATTTTTATCTCTACTACTGTTCAGGACAATCTTTACTGCCATTTCGAGTCAATAAATCCTATCATTGCTGAGGCGATTGCAGGTCCCGGCGGTCTTCTGGCGTTGTCACTGCCACTGGTCCCTTCTTGACAAAGTATACGGTGTCTGTTAAAAATGTGAATCTATGGCTAAAAGAAAACATTGAAATGGAAGAGAATAAGATGTTTTATAAATAATAGGCGATGTTTGCCTATTGCCCATCAGCGAGTCCTCGCTAGCTGGTAAGAGCGGTTCTCGCCATTGGTCCCTTCAGCGATGTATAGACAGTTAAAAATCAGATTTGTCTAGAAAAAGAACACTTTGAAAATGGAAAAGCTAATGTGTGTTTTATAAAATAATGAATGGCATTGTTTCTTTATGCCATCAGCAGTCCTCGGCATGTGTAAAACTGGAAAATTGTTTATATGGCTGTGCTTTTACTCCTCAGCGGTCAACTCTGGCGTTCCCGTGATTCCCCATGACTTTAAGGTATACAGGTTAAAATTGGAATTTGTCTGTGAAAGAACACACGAAATGGAAGAAAAGTACTGTGTATGCTTTATTTATCATGAATAGCATTGTTTGCTATTGCCAATCACAGCGAGTCCTCGAGCGTGCTGGTAAAGCGGTTCTCTCACACTGGTCCCTTCCGACTTTACTAGGTATACAGGTTAAAATTGATTTGTCTGAAAAGAACACGAGAAATGGAAAAAAGTAGCTATGTAGTGCTTTATTTCAATATAATGAAGCATTGTTTGCTATTGCTTATATTTGGTCCTCAGCGTGCTAATTGAAACGGTTCTCATAGTAAAGATTCCCTTCCAGCTTTAATGGAAGGTAGCCTGGGTTAAAATTCGGAATTTAATGGCTTCAAGCTTTGAGAAATGGGCAGCAATAATAGTAACTTTATTTAAAATGTGGTGTTGCCTTTATTTGCCATCAGCATCGGCGTGCTTTGGTAGACGGTTCTCTCTGCTGTTCCTTCCGACTACAGTAGGTATACAGGTTAAGAATTCGGAGATTTGTCGCTAGAAAACACACAGAAATGGAAGAAACAATGATGCTTTATTTAAAATAGGCATTGTTTGCGCTTCTTGCCATCGGCGGTCCTCGATGCCTGAACAGACGGTTCTCGCCGACGGTCCCTTCACGACTTGCGTAGGTATACAGGTTTAGTTCAGATTTGTCTTTCTGAAAAAAGTGCAGAATGGAAGAAACAATAGCAGTGTTTTATTTAAATAATAGGCGCCTTTATTTTACCCATCCAGCGATCCTCGCAACGTGCTGTTAGAGCAGTTCTCTCGCCACTGATCCCTTCCATTTGTGCAGTATACAGGTTAAAATTCGAAGAATTTGTCAACAGAAAAAATTTACACGAGAAATGGAAAAGAAACATGGTAATGCTTTGTTTAAAATAATAGAGCATTGTTTGCCTTTAATCCTTATCCGGGAATGATCGGCATTCTTTGATGAAATCTCTTCCTGGTCCCTTCCGACATTGACTAGTATAATCGGTTAAAAAAATTAGATTTGTCGCTGAAAAAGAACACACGGAAAAAAAGAAGCAATAAGTAGTGCTTTATTCAATATAATGCTTCGCTTATTTTCATTCTCGATTTCCCTATGGTCAAGGCAAGGTGTGGATATCGTCACAAACCAGAACTTTCACTCTTTTGATGGCAAAACCAGCCAGTGATTCATTGGAGCTAAAATACTGTACAGTTCGGATTGAAATGAAAAGTGTATGAGATAGAGCGTGGGGACTTACGCCAGACAGGATCTTTTAACGCGTTATTCACCAAGCAAATGTATGTGGTGATGAGTTGTCATGGGAAAATCCTCGCCGCGTCGGTTGGCCCATTGTGGTCGTTTGACGATCAGTGTGTGGTTCACCATGTACTATTTGTTGTTGGTAGCGAACGTTATTGATGGTTTCACCGGATTTCAGAGGCTCATGATTACACACCTCCTGACGCCACCAAATGCACAGAATTGTCTTCTTTCTAGCCGTTTCTTTACTTCAACGCAGTATTACACGTGCTTTGGAAGGGTGCTATGTTCACCATACGCATCTCAGTATGCGGTAATTTTCAGCTCCACTTTTCTTCTGTGAAGTAAAACTTTCAGAAATACTGTTTTTTGGGGCACAGAGTCGCCATGCTTTTGCAGAATATACTTACCCACTTTAGACGACATCTATGTGTGTGACGCATGTTCCTCAATAAGACCTCATGAAATGAGTACACACTGCGCATCTACCATGCCAACAACTGGACCAAACCCGCATTATTTTCCTGTACACCTAGTGCACCCTATCTTGGGTAAGTCATTAAAAGTGGGGAATCCAGTACGAATAGAAAATCAGGCAGCCAGTCTCTCTTTATATAAGTCCAAAATTAGACACAGAGTATACAATTTTGATAATAAATCCATATGAAATTTCATTTATCTGTCTCTTTGCAAGTTTTGAGTTATCACTTGCTGAGGAAGGACAGGCAGACATACTATCAAGAGAGATTTCGCAGAAATATAGAAATCTACTACTTTGGTGAAAAAATTTCAAGCCTTTGCAAGTCAGCCCGTTAACTTCTCATCATGTATACCATCTATCTAGACACACAGAGATAATACCAGAAATTGTTCTTTTGGACTCAGGGAAGTAAAAATTAGGAGATTAATGAAAATCTGGACGATTATAGTGACTTGTACACTTATTATACAAGAAAGTAAAAAGGCAAACATTTGTAGTGCAATGAAAGACGCTTTAGAGACAATTTCAATAAATTCAAACTTCAGTAAGACATTTCTCTTAATGATTCGTTGATATGCTAAGGCGTTTTGGTTAGGGAAGACATAGCTTTTAAAATTTGGAATTATTTTGCAAACAATAAGTTCAATACTTTATAAAGATTAAAGAAAAGCTTTAGAAATGTTTCATATTTTGAATTGAAGTGAATTTTGATAAACTGTACGCGGTAGTTTTAAAGAATATTTAATCTGGAGTAAAACAGGAAGGTGTTTAAAAAAGCTAGTTTTTTTAATAAAATGATATTTATTTCATAATTATGTATTCAATATATCATAAAATAAATAGATTAGCATAAGTGAAAAGAATCAGGAACATATTTCTTAAAATAACTGCCCAAATTTTGGCTTATCATCTTCTTAATGTGTTGAATTGTTCAAAATTTCAGCTAATTGTCATTTTTAAATTGCTGGTTGAAAACCTCGCTATTATAAAAATTTCAGAGACAAAATCTGTAACTTCGATCAGTTCATGCAAAGGAGAGGCTCAAAACTTGTCATGTCGTTATTATTTTGGCATATTTAATAAGAAATTGCAAAATGTCAAAAGTTCGAAAATATTTAGCATTAACACTTTTATATGCGTTACACATAAACCGATTAATCTTTTCTAAATAGCCAAAGTCTTACAAAAGGATAATTATTTTTAATACACTAACTTAATTAATAAATACCAGGTAAAATGTCTATTATCATTTTGGCAAAATTATAAACTGAGTTGAACAGAAAGATTAATATCTGCTGAAAACCCATATTTACTTGTTGATTTACCTTATATTTAGTTTGTTATGGATATAAAATAGTTCATTAATTAATGACATTAGATACACACGTACAGGCACGCATGGCACTTTTGAAGAACTTATTTTTATTAATTTTATTAATAAATAATATGCTCTAGTGCGTTCAAAATTCCATTCATTAAAATGATTCCTTCCTGTTTTCGAAGAATAGTTTAAGATAAAACTTAGTATATACATGTGATTACCACAATTCTTTCCTGCCATAAAGTACGTTTGGTTACATACATTTTCATGCCAGCAAAAAAAATCATAAAGAAAATATT
Source organism: Araneus ventricosus (assembly GCA_013235015.1). Taxonomy (NCBI): domain Eukaryota; kingdom Metazoa; phylum Arthropoda; class Arachnida; order Araneae; family Araneidae; genus Araneus; species Araneus ventricosus. The sequence goes on along the minus strand of BGPR01041031.1, from coordinate 7,733 downwards.
GTCCTACTTAATTTAGTTTGAACTTTCTCCTCACATCGTTGGCCAGTAAATCCTTCGTTACATCTAGAATACGCAGATTAAAAGAATAATTCAGAAGATGTCTTGATAGGATATATACAACAAACATTTTTTCAAGCATTAAAATAATATTTTTACTACATATATCGAATTTAAAATCAACTTTGTATAGAAATTTCATTCGTACTTTTTGAAATTTTTCTACTGATTACATAAACACTTAAATATGTAACTGTGAAGAAACAATTCATTAATGAATTCAACGGAGATCTTCGAAATAAGAAGTATTTGCAGTTCATATTCTTATCTTGATGTGTTATTTCATACACTCTTGTGACTTCGCCTACATAAGGCTTTCTTCTGAAAGATTCCAGTGATATCGAAATGCTGTTTGAATCTCCTATCACCGTCAAAATTAAATACAGTGATGGAATCTACACATTCATCGATATTTAATCACAGGAAAGGCAATTTTCGTGAGAAAAAATTGACAACGGTGACATCGTGGTAGAGCTTTGGCTTTGAGATCGGAGAGTCATGGGCTCGAAACTTGATTCTACGGATTTTCCGCCAAATATACGGGTCTGGCACAAGTCAAATCTGACGAGGGTCAAATGTCTTTTCATTGGTATGATGTAGAACATGGGTGTCAAACTCAAATGCCAGCATGGTCCAAAGAAACAAGGTCTAATTTTATGTGGGCCGCAAAAAAAGCATTTTGTAGAATTTAGTTCGTAGAATTAATAGTTTAATTCGAAAACACAGAATAAATGTAGAACAAGGACAACTGTAAAGTTCACGTTTTCCTTCTGAAACTTAGCATTTCTTCTCAGCCACCGTTTATTACTTCGAAGGATATCTTGTCCCCAGTAATTAATTTCAAAATTGATCCAAGGGAACAATTTCAGTAATTCCGGATCTGACTGGAAACTTCTTTCCATAAATAAAAACAATTGCTTGGAACTCATAAGTGTTTCCAAACATGGAAATAATTTCATATGCCAATTTTCAAGTATTTTCAAACCTGTCTGGTAGACATTTGTAAAATACTTGAATAAGTTCGTTGAATTTTGTTTTCAAACTTCATCAGCTTTGGAACTCAATTATTCAATTACTTAATGATCTGTATCTATGGGTTCTCTGTCAATAATTATGTTTAATTAGGAATTTTAAAGAGTAAGTTCAGAAATTTTTAATAAATTTTGTTGCACATTGTTATGTTTGTCTGGGCTTCTTGATGTAGAAGTTTGGAGTAGGGGTGTGGGCTTAGAATTTTTCTTCGTTTACTGACCATAATTCAAAATTACGGGGTTCAAAATAGCCCTTGTACATGATCAAAATGACGTGTTAATCAAAATGAAATAAATTACACTTGTGACTAAAGACTATTAAACAACTGCTTTTCAATTCCATTCCAGCAACACATTACGGTAACTCTACAAGGATTTATCATGTCGGAAAAAATTGCAGTCAATTCCCGGGACCTCATAGAAGCAACTGTGCTTCGTCATATGATATCTATCTGCGAGTGTCTTACACTGAACTGTAACGTCATAGATTTTTATCTTTCTGCAAGATGCGAAATGTATTCTAAAATTAAATTGGCGTGGCGCAGTTGAGCAACTGGACATATGTCACACGATCACAAACTGACACTATTTCCGTACATAAAACACTAAACTAACAAAAAAATTTAGCTTCCAGTTAAATTTTAATTTATGCAAAATTGTTTTGGAATTTTTAAAAAATAAAGTGTTTCTTAAATTAATTTATCTCATATTGATAGCTTTGTGCCAAATTCCCTTGCAGAAAAGTGTTGAAGCGGAAAAATTCAAAACCTGCAGTATATTGAAATGCAAGCGAAAATTGCAATATAAAACGAGAAATATAATAAAAAGCTTCATAAAAAAATTAGAAATGTATGCAAAATCATAAATTTATATGAAAAAATGCCATTTAAACATACTTAAACAATTTGCTTTTCGAATATGGAAGAAACTATTGAAGAAATATTTTATAATAATTTTCTTTTATGAACTGCTTAATATGGCAGTCGATGCAACATATTCAAAATGATTATACAGTAATTTTTTTATATTGTAATTTTTTTACTTCTTTAATATTATGTTTTAAATTATTAATGTGCATCATCATTGCTTTCAAACGGCAATGCAAGCATTTATCAATGGGTATTAACAGCTGTTTAGAGAGAAAACAAAAAATTCCCACGTAATTAACGATATATTGTAAGTAAAATTTAAAGTTCTTACTTAAAAAGAATTAAAGAAAGTATGCTAGCACATATTTCCGTTTAATTGCTATAATCCAACAATAATTTAGGGAAACTAATATTGTCAAACTAATTATCTAATTTCTTACCTGCATTTGAAGCCATTTCCGACTGTTTCGCATTTTCCATGTATACAATTAGCTTCGTTGCATATGGCTAGAATGAAAGAGATAATAATTTTTAAGAAGGAAAAAACGTCGCATTTTGTTTGATAGGAGAGTATGTTTCAAATAAAACCTTCATTTATACGTCACGCATATATTCTTGACTGATTATAATTAAGTTTATAGGGAGAAGTAAAGGAAACTTATAAAATGTTATAAGTTTTTAATGAAAGATATCAGAAATTTTAAAATGAAAATCGAAGAACTGATAAAAATAACTTGTTTTCTAACTAATAAAATTCCTTGGTCTTCGAAATTTGTGAAATTATCAAAGAAATATTTTAAAATAAAAATTTATATTCAGCGATATAAAATAATAAATTCAAGAAGGAGCTAAAAAATTTTTTTTTTTCGTATTTGGCTTGCTTTTCTATGTAAAGTTTTCAGTAGACATGACGCAATATCAAACATGACAATCATGCATTAATTACCATGCTTTATATTTGTTTGACATGGATTCACTCATTTTAAAAATAATTTCCAGTAGGCTTCAAATCGATCTGGCAAACGACAAAACGACATATAAAAGTAAGAATTCTGTATATTTGGTGTGATGAAAATTGTTTCATGATTTTCTAATTCCTATAGTCAACGTAAGGGAAATATACTGGTAAATTCTAGGTGAGGGAGGGGGTTCTGCCTCGACTATATGAAATTCTAACGGTAACCCTTTAAGTGTCTGGTTATAAAAGCTATTTTTTAAACACCTGTATTTAACTTGAGTTATTCCATTTTTCTAAAGACGGATCTTGGTAATCGGATTTTATTCACTTCCTGGAATTTTAGAGTTCTGATATTTTGTACACGGGGGCACTTTTAACGACGATGCGCTATTTCAATGTTTCCATAACTTAATTATCAGTTAATCATTAATTGTCTTAATTTTTATCGCACGCGAGTTCCACCTGTGAGTTTGATAATTAATGCATCAAAAGATTAAAAATTTAGAAAATAATTTTAAAAAATTCTGATGCTTTGTACACAAATAAATTGTGTTTTTAAACACTTTTTATAAACAAAATTTATAAAATATTATCAACAGCTTTTCAGATAGCTGACGAGTAACCTTTCAGAATACTTCTAATTACAATTACTATTACTAAAAATTACACTTCTAATATTCATGACATAACGTCAAAAATGAAAAAAAGATAGTAGAAGATTGTAAGTTCGAAGTTACATTTAGTCTAGGAATTTTTTATCACATGTTTCATGTATTGTAGACCTTACTGAATTCCCAGTAGCATCTCGTAAATTTTCTAAGTACATATTTTTATCTGGCATCGAAAACTCTTAGTTACTAAGTAAGTTACAGCTTGAGCGGAAATTTTGGAGCATTTTTAATTTCATAAAATTTTAAAACTCAAATTATGCCCTATCGCAATGAAATAATATCACACGTTTTAAAAATGTAATTATTTACCTGAACAATATCCATTGGTTTGATTGTATCCAAAATCACAGTTGCAAACTTTAATTCCGTAATCTCTAAAGAAACAGGATCGCGCATTTGCACCACAGTTGCATTCTGCAAAGGAAAAAATACGGAATGTTACATGAAAAAATGCAAATTTTATCTGAAGTCAAGTTCCATACTCAACCGGTTTGCAACAGGTATACTCAATTTTCTATTAATTATTGGTTCTTCTGACATTTTATTCAATAAATCTCTTACATTTGGTAATACAATCTTATTTAAATGACATAGAACTTGGACAATTCGAAGATAACAGGATCACAACGAAAATTCAATTTACCCACAAATTCAAATTCTAAAACAGAAAGCAGCCTGAGGAGATAAATAATTCATCTATATATTTAAACAATGGCCAAAACCAAACAACGAGTCTCCCAGCTCGAACAACTGTAACGATTAAGCCAATTTTTATTTCACACGAAAGCTCATTATCTCTCGATAAGTCATCATTGATCAGCTGCCACCGATTTTCTCCATTTCCGAGAGATATCGCAGGACGAAACTTTAATAGAGTCCTCAAGCCTCAACAGTTGGACCGATTTCGTCACTGCAAGTATAATTACGGGCGAACAGCTTTGTCGTCAAAGGCGGCTAGTAATTAAAAAATAAACAGTTAGTAATATCAATAAGATAAGTAATGCCAATTTTAATTGAAAGATTAATAACTTAAAAAATAATATGTATAAATAGGTATTAAATTTGAATAAAGAAACTGTGTGCAGCTCTTTGAATATCACAGCTGTACAATAAAATTAAAAATAAACTGTTCAGCTCATTTTTAACGTTTCTAAAATTTTTAAGACAGCGAGAAAACTTTTATTGATTTTGTGACTTATTACATTACACTGCAGTAAAGCTCAAGAGAGAAATAAGGGTCTTAAGATATTATTTACTTAGATCAACTGAGGACACAAGTTGTGGACGCATTTTACATACATTTCAGGAACTCAAACCATTTTTATAGCTTTGATTGCGGATTAACGAAAAGAGTTCAGAAATATAAGCAAATTTTTTTACGATTTTCAATTTTGACTTCGAATTATCTGAATGAGTTTAATAGAGTTTATATTTACATTACATTAGTAGACAATTTAAGGGACCAGAGTAAAAATTAGAATTACCAGCGAATTTGAATTGAAATGTTCAATTTGTAAAGCTCTAGTGCATTTTTGATTTTAAGCATAGATCTTTCATTGCTGCTGCGAAAAAAAACTAATAGGAATTTGAAAATCATTCTGATTATATTTGAAATTTCAGAAAAGTTAGTAGAATCTTCGGGCTTGACAGATTTTAAATAATAGCAGTTATATATGGCTCAAATTCTGATTAAATATTGATTAATTTTTTTATCAATGAAAAAAGAACCAGTTTTTAAATTGCATCCAAACCAGAATCCGCAAAAGCGAATTGAAAATTCGTTTATGAAACAGGAATTCTTTAGCAAAACGTTTATAAAATCTAGTGGATAATCTTTATGACAAATTAAAGAGTATAAGCGCACTTCCACATAAAAACTACACTGGCCTCCAAAAGTGAAGGACAGCTGTTAATGGAACATAACCAATATTTAAATGCAATAAAAGGTAAAAAATGCGATTTATATGAAGAATTTTGATTAATACTAATTAAATTATATGAGAGAAGTAGACCTAAAACTTATTATATAAAGGAAATTAAGGTCTGAATATCTTGCTTTCGTAGTTTGTGAATAATTCCTCTGAACGCTTATTAGTCTTCCATTTTATCAACGAAAATACAGTTGATAATGTACCAGATGTGTCACTTATGCGATTCGTAAGAAGGTGGGTGATCGAAATGGCTTCACATAGGCTGAAGCTGATAGAACTATTAATGAGTATCGCAGTGTGGTAAAAGGAAAACAATATCAGTTTAAATTTGAAAATTCAGTTTTTAAACCTGATCCACGTCGGTCAAGTGTTAAACATTCTACAGAAGATCGCTTTCTTGCCCTTTCGGCCAAGCGATGGATGACTACTACTGTGCTTAGCTCGTTTCAGATCACTTCGCCGCTGCAAGGACGAGAATATCGGCTACAACAGCGCGAAGCCATCTTCAGGTTCAAAGATTGTACGTAAGACTTCTTGTGTGTATCTCGTTTACTTTGGGGAAAAGATAACGTTACCTGGAACAGACAACAGTGGGAATCTGAACTCTTCAAAAGCGACCCCTAGGTCTTGGTGGCTAGGTCGTAAGGGCTCGGCTTCGGGGCTTGAGAGTGCCAGGTTCAAACACGATTCCATTGGAGAACCGCACTGTATGCAGGTCTGGCGCACGTTAAATCAGTTGGGGCAAAATTTCCCCTCGCTGGTGCGGAATTTTGGAGAAGTTGGCGCCTCGTATATCTTCCTTGTCGTCTGATTTTGGTTCATAATTATGAGTTTTGTTCCTAAGCATTCCTCGTGCTGCTTCAAACTGGGACATAAATATAACTAATCTAAACTTAGAGATAAGTCCGGATTAATTCTGCAGAGGTATTCAGGTCATGTGTTGATATGGACAGAACAAGGCACCATATACCATCAGTCTAACAGTGTTGAAGGGGACAGTTATAGAGCAGGTGGAATCATGGTTTGGTCTGGAATCTCACTGGCTGGTGACAATTACCTCCATGTTCTCCATGGAAAAACACTCACTGCTATGAGATCAAGAGTTTAGATTGTCTCTGCATTTATCAGAAAATATGCTGGTGCTATTGGTGAGGAATTCAGCATAATGGATGATAATTCTCGACCTCCCCGAGCTAGGCTTATCGAGGAATATCTTGCAGAATAAAGTAAGAAGCGAATGGACTGGCTAGCTCATTCTCCGGACCATAATCTGACAGAGCATCTTTTAAGTCTATCTCGGAATACAGGTAGCTGCTGAGATAATGAGCTAATGATACTAATTAAATTAGGTTTAATTAGTATATCTCCATGAACGATCTTTATTTTCGAATTTGGTGTGCAACAACTTCATTGAATGAATGGATAATCGATGTCGCCAATTCATTACAACTAGGGTAGGACACATTTCTTATTAAAATTCATTTATTCATTTTTAACAAATATTTTTCGTTTATCAATTTTCTCCAACAGTGGACTTTTGTAAAAATAAAATTATTAATTTAATTGTAAATTATGCTTGATGCTAAAATTAGGCCAAATTCAATAAACGTCCGTTTAATCACAATCGTTCCATTTTTCAGGATTCTTTTGTTAATTTGTCTGTAAATTACGCACAAAAACAGGTCGTACCTTAATTTTTGGTGAACAGCATATTTTCTTTTGAAGGAGAGATCAATCGGCAAACTTTATATAGAAGAAATAATTTATCTGTCTTACCTATGAAAAAGTTAGTTTGAATAATTGAATTTAATTTTTATCCACCACAACTTAAAATGTGATAAATGATTTAGAAAAAAATCCTTATATATATATATATATATATATATATATAAATGTGACATAATCAATTCCTCAGATCGACTGGCATTTGATTGTTGGAATTCCATATATGGATTGGCTTTTTCATAGTAACAGTTTTTAATATTATTAGTTTTCTGTATTTCATTGTGTGAATAATATTTAGTTACATAATTTATTATATTTGATTTTAAAAGATGATTTAATAGGTGTATATGATGAAAATGTTATTTGAGTTTTAATGGTTTAAATATATATATTAGGGTGTCCCAAGATACAAGGGAAAATTTTTTTTTTCAAAATCGAAGACGCATACCCTCTATTTTTTTCTATTTCACCTCAGTAACATAAATAAAACG
>BGPR01041030.1:0-13757 GCA_013235015.1 Araneus ventricosus | reverse complement strand
AAAATAACATAAGGTCGTACCAGTGCTTCAATGGGTGCACAGATTGTACCGTCTACAGGGAGAGGAGCGTATTGCTTCAGAATTCATGGCCAGATTTATCACAGGACCTCTCATCTACACCCAGATGAAGCAGGAGGTGAAAACACTAATGCAACACACTTCAACAATATTATAACACACATTAGGCATGTGTCACGTGACCTCAGGTATTATTCGATTTAGCCCGTGCAACGCCGGGCCATACAGAAGAGCCGAAGAAACAGAAGAACAAAGAAAAGAGAATACGTTTTGGGGGGAACGTAACGTTCACGTTAGCGACAATATATGTAAAAAAAATAAATCGGAGGCGGGCATATGAAAATTAGTAATAAAAAGACTAGATTTGAAGGAACATTTACATTTCTTGGAGAAAGTAAGTGACAATATTTGTTGAAAAAAACTGGAGCCGGGCATATGAAAAAATATGGATCCGAAGGCCTCACGTGATCTCACTTCTCTCCGCCCGGGAATATCCCATTATTCAAGATTGCCCGTGCAACGCCGGGTCATGCAGCTAGTTGGAAATTAATAGCCGTTAGTCATTATTTAATATTAGTTGTTCTCTTCCATGAAATGGAAGTTTATTATTGTAATAAAAATCTCCGCTGAGTTGAAAGCACTAATTTTTCCAAGTTGGTTTGAAGTTACCTTTAAAAATCTCAACTAGATTTTTCACTCAGTATATTTAGATACATAAGATCAATGTACATAAGGAATGTTTTACTTGAGACAATCGAATACAATATTGGTGCGGATAAAAACAAAAAGCAGTAAATTATATTTAGTCAGAACATGGTCGATTAAGTTCTCTTCGATTTCATAAAAAAGTATAGACGTAAAATTACTTTCGATTTTTCGAATCCCATCTGATGTGGTGTGGAAGTCTTGTTAGGAGTGTCGGCTCTTCTGGCCATCTTCGAAATCTGACGACGGTTCAAAATTACGGGGCATATCCCAAAATAGCAAGCATGTTGCCTCATAATGCTACATTAATACTGCTACATTAACTGAAACTCAAGTCCCAAACTGAAAGAATCTAATGGAATTTGTGATTTTTAAAAATTTCTTTGAAAGTTTGTCATGAAAACTTGTTGTGAGTACATATATTTATTTATTATAGATGCACAGATAATTTATTTTTTTAATTTTCATGTCAACGGAAAAAAACACCTGTATCTTTTTGTATACAAATGAAAATGAAATTAAACGTGCAAAAGTAAGTAATTACTGGACTTATGTCAACTTTCCTTCATATGTTGATTCAAAAATCGACATTTTATCAGAATGAGAAATTCTGACTATGGCGACTATGATACTGTCAACATATAGTTTCTTATACAAGGACTTTAACTCTTAGACTACCAACGGGATACGTATGTCCCATGTATAGAGTAAAAATGGTAGTCTAAGAGTTAAATAATCTTTAAAATAATTTTTCTGCTTATTTTGTAGAATTTCGTCTGAGTTAAAATTTAATTAAAACAATATTTAGTTTCTATGAAGTTTCATTGATTTTAAACTTTGTGCTTCCTTTCAGAATTTTTTAATAAAATCTGTTGATATAACACTATCTTTGTTTTTCAACGTTCCTTTTCGACGTAGACGTCTCTCCATATTGCTATAATTGTGTGTCGGGAAAGGAAAAAAATTATGACGCTTTTTGTGCTAAAGGTAAACGTTTATAGCTCAGCAGCCAAATAACATAAATAGTTCGTTTTCATTTCATTTAACAGAGAAAGGTGGACATTGAATATTGTAAAAATAATTTAAGAATTTGTAATTACGGTTTAGTCACAGTCGAGCTACGAAGTTGGTAAAAATCAAGAAAACTTTTGATGACGTCACAGCGATCGATGCGCGCGCACTCAAACTAAAGCGATTCATTAATCGATCGCTCGAAATATTACTCAAGAATTGTTGAATTGCGTCGAATTTCGTGTCAAATTTAAACGCTTATAGCTCCGCGACTAAATAACATAGAGAGTTGGTTTTAGTTTCATTTAACAGCGAAAGGTAAAAATTGAAGATTGAAAAAATAATTTTAGAATTTGGAATTACAGTTTAGTCATAGTCGAGTTTAAAAGTTGGTGAAAATCACGAAGAATTTTACATAGATAGAGTTACATAGTCACTGTAGACTATTGTTTTGAGCACTGATTAAATTGGTAAATATATTTACTTCTGTAATATTACTTACTTCTCTTCGTATTGCACATATGTGGTGCAGGAGTAGTTCAAGATCAATAATAAAATATAAATCATTCATCATTTTTATATTTTTATTGTACTGTAGCAAAGTGTCTAAGTGTTTGACTTCAATTTGAAGCCAAAATAATACATGTGGGAATTGTATTTTCCCAGTTTAGTTCAAAAGCGTAAGTTTAATTCCTTCCTAATAATAATTTCTCACTTTCCGATCAGGATCATTTGAAAAATTGTTGTGTCAGCAGAAAGATATCGAATGATAACGATCACGCGCTTTCTCACGGCGGTAATCACGTGATGCGTAGGCGTAAGCTCTCCGTTAAAACCCAATGTAATGTTCTAATCGGGGAAGACGACTTTTTTGAAATCCGACGGACCAGTCATGCGGTAGGATAGGTGAACATTAGGCAACTACGGGGTCTTTCCTTGTCGGCACGGCGGCGATGGGCGATGGCTATATCTGTAATGTAACCTATAACTAAGATGTAACTCTAATTAAACCCTTTAACGAAATATAAGTTGATAACTTAAGTAAGTAACAACCCTAAATCTTTCTAGACTAAAATGTAAATAATACCTGTGTAAATACTTTCCTCATTTCATATTATGTTGTTTTAAATAATAAATAATTTAGTTTTTACTCCTGTTTTCTCATCCTTTATTTTTGGTGCATTTACCCCTAGAGTGCCCATAAGATAATGCTTTTTCTGCAAGTTATGTTGGCTTCGGCTTTATATTAGATTAACATTTTTTCTACATACATTAAGATTTTATTACAAACACTGAACACAAACTAACACACACAGACTACATAATTACATTATTTCTAACAATTTCAAAAGTGATTTTGGGTTTGGGTATTTTACAGTTGTTCACTCTGTCTATTCACAGTTCTAAACTCAGACATATAGCATCTGCGGCTTACCACCATAGGTGGCGCTGTCTTAATTGCGCAGGCGCATTTGTTACAGTCTCCCCCTCTGGTTGGAATGGCGTCCCGACTAGGAACTAGGACTATCTTGGCGACATGGCGCATGGCTTTGCACAGGTGAAGCTGAAGAATTTTCTTGACAAACTTAGCCCTCAGTCTTATGTAAAAACGCCTCATTACTCGATCTCAAATATCTGATCATCGCTATATGACATTACCATGTCTTTAAATCTAAATTATCGGTCTAAACTTGAAAAAGCAAGTGAACAACAACCAGCTTTGAGGAAAAAAGCCTGTTGTTTGTGTTTGAAAGAAAGAAAACGATCATCGAAATCCATGAAATGCATTATGTACAATATATAGTATCCTTGTAAGCTTCACTTTCTAAGAAAAGTTCAATGTTTCGAATGCAAGCACAATGATTAGAAACTAAGAAGAAAGTCTATGTTGCACAATCTAAGTTTGTATTATAATCTTTTTTATTATATATTGTTTAGTACCTATTTTATAAAATAATATAAGTAAATCTCATTACATTTTAGTATAATTTTAGATTTTGCAAATAATATTAAAATTAATTTTCACTCTTGATGAAAAGATTTGCATTTCTGACGTATCTCTTATTAATATTATGTAATGTTACAAATGCCATTATTAGTAAAAATGAAGAAAATTATTTTGTCGTAAAATGTACGACACGCGCCTGCTTGTGTAAGAAACTATAGCGCACCCGCTGAAAGGCCAAAGAAAAAAGGAAATTCTTTACATAAACCAATAAATATTCCTATCCGACGAGCTATTTAATGCATGAAAGGTTCAATAAAAACCGTTAATCACGAAAGAAATCTAACATCTAGCAATCCTCCCTCCCTTTATCTGCTTGGTGGAGCATTGCCAGGAATAAAATACAAAAACATCTAGAAAAACTCAATAAAAATAAGAAATAAATAAAAAATAATTAAACTTAACTTTCTTCTCTTTATTTTTCACAACTTTTCTGGTTACATTACACCACCTGCATCCCCGTGTTTAGAGCCATTTGGCTCCTTTCCGGTTTGGATGGATGGGGGTGAATTTTATTTTTTTAGAAAGGACAAAAACAAGTAACAGGTACAAAAACAAATTAAAATGTAAAAGAAACATACACTGGACAGAACAACATAGAAAACAATACAAAATAGAAAAAAATACGTAGAGGGAAAAAAATCATAAATAGCCGGAAGTGCGTGTCAGTCTGGGTGGATGAGTGTTCAATTATTATCCTCTACAATGAGATTGTTCTCATCACATATGAAACGCATTAGGAGTCGAAGTCGGGTTCTTGATAAGTTGTTCGTGGGAATGTTTTTCAACCACTGTAATTTAAGTGACCCTAACGTTTCTGATTCATAACCATAAAAAATTATCTTCTCACCTATAAACTTTTGTTTTAATTTTAACAATTTTTTTGTCTTTCAGAGATATTACATAAGAAGAAATTACATCAAAATTAATATCAGCATATAATTAATTGTCTTACCGACTTGTTGTGTCACCATGTATTGAATAACTGAAAACGAAATACTTGTAATACTGCATGATTGAAGTGTTACGCTCTGTAACGGAATGATTCAAAATATAATCGCAGGGCTGACATCCACCAGATGTCGTATCTTGCGTGCTTTGACTAAATATATACTGAAAAGTCAAAGATGTGGCACACAAAAAACATTTAGTGATGAAAACACAAAACGCGTTACATCGACATGGCTAACAATTAGATCGAAAGCTGCAATTTATCTGTAGTCCATTCCATCCATTTGGCCCAAGACTGGTCTTTTCCACCCATTTTAATCGAAAAATCCAGGCATTTCATTCACTTGATGTTTCAAAGTGCGCTGGCGATAGGGGGAGCAAAGATCTCTCCCCCTACTGCTGCTTTTCGATTCTCCCTATTCCTCCCCCCACTCAGCGGATTTCCGATTTGCTACCCTCGTAGCGAGGTTCAAATCTAGGCAAACCTTTTGACGCACCGCCCTAGCTTCGTTCGGGGTCTCAAATAGGAATCGGCACATGAACCTCTGGAATTTGATTTCGCTGGAATTCCATCCCTTTGAATCATTTGTTCTAAATTTCATAGGTTTTCGACCTTGACGATTGCTTCTTCCTTCCCTTGTTCCAAAATTTCCCTTTTGGAGTAGATATGAATGGCCTGCTTAACATGAAAAGGAAGAACAACATCAGTTGACGTCACTCTTACTGCTCCTGATTGGTGGCGGGAGTGATGCTATTCCTAACAATGATTATCAATGTATAAAGTTGCGTATTTCACCAAATCAACTATATATTTTGTAAATGAATTTCCCCTATTTTCTAAATTAAAGAACATAAACACATACACGCATTAATATATCTTGTGTTAAAAAATTTAACAAGTACAGAATTTTTTTAATCTCAGCATGAGAATTAAACGAATATTCAAAGCAAAATATAAATCACGTAATATTAATAATATTTTCGAGAAGAGATGAAATTACCAGTTTCATGGATTTATTTACTAATAATAATAATCATTTTTTCAATCCACAGCCTTATGACTAAAGCTCTTATTCTTTGGTGAGAGACTAGTTTACAGATTTCTACTGATGAAAAATAATACCTTATCTAAAAAATCACTCCTTTTTTTGCTTATAAGTCAGTTAAACATACAAATAATATCCATATTTCTCGGGATAAGAAATTCTACACTCAAACCAAAATGAACATTTCAGTTTTCCACTGTTGTTTTCGTATCTCTGTTAATAATAAAGAAGAATATGTGTGTTGGCATCTACAGGGCAGACCACTGGACCTAGAGTTACAAAACGTGGCACAAACATAAGTTGGATGTTGAAAATGTGCATCTCGGAGGTGAATTTTTGAAATTTCAATTAGAATTTTAATTAATTAAAAATCAAACAAAATTTGACATTTTTCATTGGAAACTTGGAAAAATATTATTTAGCAAAAAAATATTTTTACAGCATCCAAAAATTCAGAAATTATATTTTCTATGATACAAATTTAGTTGCCATACAATTTATTTTTTTATTTTAATGAATTTAAAAAAATAAATCCACAAAATTATAATTTAAAAATTAAATAATAAATTTACAACAATACTTTTCACTATTGCAATGCAATTAAAACAATTTTCATTGCTTTACCTGCGATGACGCGAGTCGGGTTTGGTAGGACCTAGGTCCTTTTTTCAACAAAACGTCCATAAAATTACATTTACTTTAATAGGAAACATTTGTAGTACTAGTGCACAGAATATGAAATATTTAAGAAAATAATTTTCACATAAATCTCTTCTGGGGACTGCGTTAAACTTAAGAAGATCGATGAGTACTTGTACTTCCAAGGTATTTATGAGAAGATTGGCTTTCCTTCCCATTCAAAATTACCTGAATTGCCTGGATATACCGTAGGAATCCTACTAACGAAGTCTCCTACAGAGAAATTCTCCTATAACGAACTTTTAAACGGAATGTTAAAAACATTCAAAATATTCTCATTAACTAAGGGTTTGTCTCTATAGCCATTTTTCCAGAGTTTTATCTTTCTTGATTTTGTATCTTTGAAGAAGAGGTTTATAATTTCTGTAAACAATCGCTCTACGTTGCAACCACTCGCAATGTTCATTCCAGAGATAACGTCCCTACAAAAACGCTATAGCTTTTTAAGAAAAATGTCTTGGAGGAAAGAAAAGCAAACAAAGATTCCCAATTTTGTTAAGCAACATGACTTGTCGAGGAAAAGATTAAAGATGTCGTTTTTGGAAAAAAATCTCTAAAGGTGCTTCGCGAATAAAATCTTTAAGTTAAATACAATTAACAAAAAAATCGTGGATGACGTCTGAAATTTTGCAGATGTTTAACATTGGACAAGCAAATGGGACAACAACACGCAAAATTGCTAATTAATCGACAATTTTCAATTAATTCAAAAGATTGTGGAGAAAAGTTAAAACTGTTAGTGTCATTTCTTTCTTGCTAACTGCACAAAATTGCAGCCCCTGGATCGAGGAATAATTGAAAAATTTAAAATGCACTATAGAAAAGAATCTTAAAGAAATTATCAGTGCAATTGAAAAAATGAAACAATCAAGAAAACATCGATCTTTGAAAAGCAATTGCAGACTTTATAAAAGTATGATATCGAAGCTCAGCAAAACAATAGTAACTGTTTCAAAGAGGAGCCCTTTAGTAACTGAATAGATGAGAAAGATCTGGATGATGAAGATGATCTGGCTGACTCTAGAAAAGAAAAATGGAAAACAGTAGAAAGGATCAAGAAGGTTAGATGATGCAACCTCCGACATTTTAGAAGTGGGATGTAGACTGTTAACTGCCTATATCCTAGAAGATATTTTAAAAAGTTTAATGGATAACAATAGCCAGGAAAATGACAGTTATTCCTGAAAATAAAGACGGATACAGCAGCCAAAACTACATAGGACTGAAATGCTACACCATCTGAAATTAATAAAGAGGCTCCCAAAATGGAAGAAATGTGCCTGATTCCATTTTTTTTAGCCTCACCTATACATGGTGTACTTTTACGAAAATTTACATCACGAAAATGCAAAGCAATGCAAAATAAATTGAATCCTTTCAAGCAAAATAAACGGCATACATACCTAGCACATTATTCCTCTCTAAATTGCGAATTGTCTCATTTCTGAGCATCTATTTTATACAACAAAAATCTAGTATGAATCTACCAAATGAGCAATATATATTACTCTGCATTTCAATTGGAAGCCGCAATTTAAATACTCTTTGAACTTATCACACCTAATAAAAGATCTTGCAACATCTACTCTAAATAACCGCAAAATCTCCACTCCGTATACCGGAAATCTCTAGTAGTGAATCTTCAACTGGAACCAAAGCAAATTCCCCAAGTTATGAGACCTCCACTGCAACTATTAAATGGCTCTGCTCCCCATTGAAGATTTCCTGGGTGGAATTTTAAAAAAATTAAAACCTTTACTTTTATAGTGAGATCTCCCACCGTACCATTAATGCATTCTGCTCCATTGATAAGACGCAGAATCTAAAAAAAATTAAAACTTTACTTTTGCAGTGAGACTCCACTGTAACTATTAATGCATTCTTGCTCTACTGATACAAGCATTTCCCAAGAATCGAAAAAAATTAAAACTTTACTTCATGCAGAAGTGGGAGACTTACCTGTAAATCATATTAATGCAATTTGCTCTACTGATAAGCATCGTGGGTGAATTTAAAAAAAATTAAAACTTTACTCTTTTCTTTCTGTAGCTCTACAGACGATGTCTTGTGTAAAAAGTTCCTGCTACTTTGCATGTTCTTTATAAATCGGTTAACTTAGCCATCTTGTAATGTTAGCCTACTACACTACTTTAACTCCTATTTTCAAATAACTCGGTGTATCTACAACATCCTGATTCCATTGTCTAATTCCTGACTTCCCAGCCCAGATATCACGTAAATCTGGCAAGCCTTGACTTTGACTTGATATTATTAATTTTGTCATAAAGCAAATCTGACGAGTCAGAACTCTGGCTGAACTGCAAGTAAGTCTGCCGTGACAACTAACGCAACCCCGCTTCGCAAAACGCAAAGCCTGCTACAAGTCCGCCGTGACAAATAAGGCCAATTTTGTACTGCGTTTCGCTTGGAAAGCCGGTAGAATAAGCTTGATGCAAAGATATCAGCAAAGAGATAATTATTCTGTCTCCCTGTTTTAAAAAAAACATCCTGATCTTTTTCCTCCTAGACTGTCCTTTCCTTTTAATTCATTAAATTAATGATAATCTGTAAAAAAAAACTAACTTTCTTTATAAAAAAAAATTCCTTTGAACATTTCCATCTTTACTAAAATATAGCAACTGCACTCAAAACAAAAAACTATATCGCCTTCTTCCTGAATGCCGACAAATCTTAACGTTTATAAACAAATTAAACTGAGAAAATAGACAATGTCGTTGAAAAATAAACTTTTACCTACATTTGTCCCATTTTAAAGTGCAATTACTTTGAACTCTAATTCCTTGCAATTAATCTACTAGCAAAATCGTGAAGTTATTAGTTGAAAAAATCGCTCTCTTGACTCTTAAATCATATTCAACTCCAAAGAAAAATTCAATGAACCAGAAATAGTTTAAAAGAATCGTATACGAACTTAGAACTGAACGGGATGCATTAGCGAATCTATCTCCTTCTACAGTTTGTCTGACGAGTGGTTAGGCACGTCAGCCTGAACCGGTAGCCTGAGCAGAGTTCCAATCCGGGCTGTGTCTGCACTGGTTTCTTGGCGAGAATTTGCAATGAGCTCTGACGCGTTTGCTTGAAAGTCTGTCCCATGACACTCTGGCTTCCTGCGCTAACTTGCCGCAATCTCTGCACCTTGTCACAAACAACTTTAATTCCAAGCCTGCAATTCCTTGTCAGCGTCAAATCTGGTTGCAAGCCTGCTGCAAAACCTGTACTGCTATCCGGGGTGATTACTTAACCGGCTCAACACTGGCCAACTTTTATTTTCTTCTATTAATCTAGCTCGTCTTGATATTTCATCTGAAAGATTCTTTCCTTTCTACCTCTACATTTATAGCTCCAAAGAGTGAGCAATTTGTTACAGATCTATTTGTTCTTTTAGCAATTCTTCAAAGATAATATGAGCGCATCAACCTAGAGGCCCGACCCATCCGTTCTCTGAGTTAACAAAATGAGAGGAAATTCGAAATAATGCAGGTGGCCGTGCAAGCAAATGGACTTGAATGCAGCCACTGTGAACTGGAAATGCTCTTCTGCTTAGGAGCTAGACCTTCTCTGAAATAAATCTTGCAGCCTTCGGCCCCGCAGACACGATACACATCTCCCGGCCTAAATAAATTATCTTCATTGCATGCTCCTCTTCTACTGTCTCCACATTCTAATGGATTTTCTTTATATTCTATTCTTTCCGTGGAAATCTAAAATGTACGGCCCCTAAGATATCAAGGTTTCCTATTAGGAAGAGCATCTTACCTGTTTTCGCATGGATTATGGCTGCCAAGGTTCTGGTTCTCCTTCAGTAATACGTTTTATTCCAGCTTAACGTAAAAAAGCCGGGCTGGACTTAAAATGTGCTGAGCCATGAATGCTGAAATCAATGCATATTTGAAATGAGGAAGAAGCTGAAGCTGCCACGCCTAAATGTAAATTATATCCGACGACAATCTCCCCATCAGGTGTTCCTTCTGCAAGGAGTTCTCCTTCCAAAAGTGTCTGATGAACAGAACAGGTGCAAGGCTACTAAAACAGCACGGATAAAATGTCTAAGGCCAATCTGAAGTTTAAAATAAGTCTGTTGGCGAAATACTGAGACTGCATCTTCCATAAGAGATCCAATTGAAACTATATTCCAGGTGAATGCTGACTGAATTCTCACTCCTTCGGAAACGGGCCCGATACTCTATGGAAACATGCAGTCCTTTGGAGTTCCTTTACCCTTGTCCCTATCTTGAAGTTATATGGGCACCTTGCATTGAAATAATAGAGACCTGTCTGTAATATAATAATGATCATAAAACAATAATCTCGGAGGAAATCTCATCTGGATCTGGTAACTGCTGTACCTAAGGAAATAAATAGCAATATAAGTATATTTTATATGTGTGAGAAATCAAACAGTTTTCTTTCAGCAATGAATGCGCCGCACTAACTCCATCAACTGCCTAGAAATGGAGGAGGAAAAGAACGTATTCTAAATTGCTTCTGCATTATCAAAATACATGGCATTCTAAGCATAGTTAATTGAGTTTTAAACTTACTTTAAGTCCAGGTGACTCTAAAAAGCAGTTTACGTTTTAGTCCAGGTGGATAGGATAAATAAAGCTGATAATGCACTCATTATTTTCCCTTTGTTCCTTCTGATATCGGTGCGAATGAGTTCCAATTAATGTCTGTAATTGTGATTCGTCACGAAAACCGTGAAATCAGAATCTTACCTGGCGTATTCTACATCTATGGACGAGCACTACAAGAAGACTACTGGACATCTCCTGATGCCACCTACAAGGAAGTTAAATAACATGCATATGAAGTTAATAAACATAAAATCTAAAATATCAAAGAAACTCGGAGAGAAAGACATGCTCTGTGAAGGCTGCCATCCAATACCCAGCATCAATCACGCTTTCAAGTGCCAGTTCCTAGCATCTGACGAATAATACAGGCTCTAGGGTAAGGGTGGAGGAACCTGCGGCCTTAAGGCCAAGCATCTAGTCTTTGAGTTCCTTATGCTTGCCTTGCTGCCAGTTATATAAGCACCTGTACTGAAATAATATGCATACTTAGTTTATAAATATAATAATGATTACAGAACAATAACCTTGAGAGATTCTCCTCCTGTCTCGGCCTTTCTAAGCAAACTACAGAAATTTGCAAAGAGGTCTCTTAATGCAGGAAGGTCCTCCCCTGCCACTCAGAGCTCTAGAGTCTTGGCCTCGCCAGATTATGGAGCAGGTACTTAAAATCTCCATTAGAGATACTGCCCCTATCTAGTTGTAAGTATATACTCATTATAGCATCTCATTTTAAGGAAATGGAGAAAAAATACAAAAAAGCAGAGGGTCCTATACAACGGTGAATGTTGGTGCCTAATTCAATTTTTCAAGGTTTCCAAGAAGGGTGAACAAACCGACTGGAAAAGAGACGCCACTAAAGAAGGAAGCAGCCCATGCATTGATACTTTATCCCGCTGGCTGGGAGTGGCATCTACTACCGCGCGTGGCGCCTACTTCAATGCAATGCACAGAACGTGGCTATAACTCCATGACACCGTGGAAAAAAAACTTATAATGAAATCGAAGGACACAACCTGGCTCCAGGATGGAAAGAGATCTCGAAGACTCGAAACGGCAACAGATGAAGGTACTCACCACAGGCGGTAGTGAGATGGCTCAGGAGTCCGAGGAGAAAAGGACCTGACGTCCTCCGCGCAAAATGAGGAATCAGCCAAACAGCATCAAGGAGACGGCGGCATTAATGGCACCCATATTAAAGTGCAGACGCTGAAAACAACTGACAGATGACACGCAGGATCCTGGACCATAGTGGGTAGAGAGTCTGTGGAGCGGACATGCAACATGCACGAGAATGCAAATTCTGCCAAAAAAAATTGTTTTAGAAGGACCGTCAGCGTGCAGATATGGAAGGGAGACATGTGGAAATATATCCCGTAACTGTAGCAAAATATGATACCTACTTGTACGGAATGGCTATGAGGAATGTTCCTGGGAAATTGGTTGACTGTCTGTCAGTGTGCTGATATGGAAGGAGATATGCAGTATATCCCGTAACTGTAGCAACATATGATACCATGCATGAACATATGAGAATGTTCCTGGGAAAAACTTGGTTGAGTGACTGTCATGTGTCCATATGGAAGGGAGTATATGGAACATATCCTGTAACTGTAGTATCATATGATGCCATTCTGTACGAATAAAATAAACATTTTAGCCACCACTTTCACTTACTCTTGTATGTGGGAGACTTTGACTCACCTTGTATCTCTACCAGCACCCTTCAAATACATTAAGGTAAAACATGTTTTCTACTGAAATTCAATGCTTTATTTATCTTTCAGACATTTACTCAATAAACTCTGCTATAAAATATAGCTATTCAGATAAAGCTACTCCCAACTAGAATAGACAAAAGCAATGTTATGGCATATAAATATCGTTCCTTAAAACCCTTTTCAAAAAAACATACTTTAAAAGAGAGATAAGCATATTAAAAGAGAGAGATCTTCTCTCAGGTCTGACTGGCCTATCCCCTGAAAAGTCCCGTTCCGCCACTTTGCCTTCCTCAAATATAGATGGCGCCATGGGACCAGTATCTTTCTAATAACTCTCCTGGAGAAAATTAGTGCTTCTTTGGTGGATCACATGTGCTTTTTCTCCCTTACACTTTAACCATGAGCTGCATGTAAGTTTTATTTCCATGAAGGCCACTTTTTAATATAGCCAGATGGTTACTAGCGTTTTAATCATCACATTAACGTCTTTGATGTGCGTAGCTTTTATCCTCTCTGGAAAATTCCAGTTTCGTTGAAGCTAAGACCTACTGCCTTTATTTGGGAAAATTATATCGGCCTTGTTAGAAGCTAAGTGTTTCATGTAATGCTACTTTACAAAAAAATTACCCAATTATTATTTTGAACTACTCTCAAATAATTTTAGCCCTTTAAAAAAACTTCACTTTATAACTTGCATTGCTTATAAGTAAGAATATTTTGCCTTTTGGTGTTGTTCTAGTATTAATTTTAGTTAAGACTCCTTTTATTAAATTTATTCTATTCTTTCTGTTGATTGTTTTAAGCTTTAAAGAGATACTATAGTGAATACCTAAATTATTAATCTGTAAATGAATTTGTAAGAATCATCTGATTTTAACCCCTACATCGAGCAAGGCGGTCCTAGAAGGTCTAAAATTCCCCTTAACAGCAACTAAGGCTGGTCTGAGACGGCTAAGGTCTTTGAGGGTAGGAGTACATGTAACTGAAACGTAAGGCTATTACCTTC
>BGPR01041029.1:0-13757 GCA_013235015.1 Araneus ventricosus | reverse complement strand
CAAGAAGTAATTTCTAGATTCCAACTGCGAAGATTTAATCTTTCGTCAACAATCAATATCTCACGACTGAAGGTAAACACGCGATTATATCCCTTGTGTATACAACCAGGTTTATAATCACGTTTTTAACCTACTAGAATAAATTATTATTATCATATGCAAACGAACTGTTTATTTGGAATTATGATCTATAGTGTCCGAATGGTCAAAGAGTAAGTGACGTGCAGAGTGTGTTTTATCTGTTGATCAGTTGGTTAGACGCATTTGTACAACTTGTGTGATGAAGTGTTTCTCTGTTTCAGGTAAATAACTTCTAGATTTGCAATATCATTTTGATGTTCAGTATAGTATTGTTATACTAGAAAATCACCTGTCGTGGTATGACGGGTGCAAATTACCTCTTCATTCGAGAGATTTTCCGTCAAATCTGACGTGTTTAACTATATATATGCGAGAGAAATGTTTAACATTGATTGAAACAAAACCATGTTTTATGACAGGAAATATTTTTTATTTGCATATTATTTACATATTTCTTTATACAATAAACCTCTTGGTAAACAACATTCCGTGTGAAGTATTTTTCGTCATTTAACAATTTTATTATAATTCAATAACCGTCCAAACTATATCAGTTAAAATTTCAAAGGAATTCTTTGTCAAAATTGTAATCAAAGCAAAGCACTTCTCTGCTTGTCAAACGTTACCAAAAAATATTATCAAATTATATCATCACGATTGCAATAAATAATGAGATGCATCGTGGCGTCCAAACTATATCACGCGCATGATATACCACTGACATCATTTACTACTTTCTATTAAAAATAGGAAATTAAGTTGAAATATGTGATTAATATAATTTAAAATTCCTCGGGAATAGCTAGATAAATTTTATATCAATCGATAGAAAATTTTATTTCACTATTTTAGAGCTATTAAATTTGAAATTAGAACGACAATTACTCTTTTAAATTTAAAATTACTGAAATGTAGGTTCTCTAACAATGAAATAATGCGGTTTAACGTCTCGCAGTGCTTTGGCGTGAGTTTTATTGTTGGTGACGTCAGAGCGTTACCGAGAGACAGATCTGGGCTTTTATAGTAGTAATTAACGTCCCATTTCCAAGCTGTTGAGGACAGTTGCGTGCCTGCAACTTTGGCGGCACGGAATCAGCTTGCAACTTGCCGCCCTTCCATTACAAATTACTTCGGGTACATAAACTTCGAAATAAAAATAATAAGTTCCAAGGAAGTAACATTTCATTTGTATCATAATTCGTCGTTTGACGGCCTAGATCCCCGTAAAAAGTTCGCGAAATTTCGAGTCCTCTAACAGTCTTTCTTTCAAATATCTGCAACTAGTTGCTGCCCGAGACTCCGTCATCGTAGTAACACATTGTTCGGGATAAAAGTATTTTCACGTCTTTTCATATACTTTCTTGATAATACAAATATATACAATAACAGGACAGCTATTTATAAATAATTTACAAAATATTTATCGAATTTCGTCGGAAAGTGTCGACAGCAATAATTTACAAAACGCAACTCGCCATAACCAGTTCTTACACTGTAAAAAATATCCGTTTTTTTCCCGGACTTTTCCCGTATATTTGACGGTTTAAAGCTGTTTTGTTGACAAAACGGTTTTTCACCGTTTTCCGCTCCAGCCATAAACGGTTTAAAACCGTCAGTTCAAATTCTATTTTTCGTCATACGGTATTGCCTTTCGTATGATAACTTTCCCTTTTCTTAAATGTAATTTTATTGCGTTCATTTCATGTTTTTAATAGGGTTCCATCTCCGCTATTGTTTACACATGTTGCAGTAACCTGTTGTCACTCATGAAAGCTAACCTTAAAACACGTGTTCTGACAATAGTTGATTTTTACACCACTAGGTGGCGCCACTAGAGCTATAGTGACTTTAAAATTCAAATAGATTATTTTTACTTCATTTTATGAAGTCCCCGGTGGTCTAGTGGTTAGAGCGACTGCCTTTTATTTCTATGAACGCGGTTTCGATCCCCGGCTCGGAGGAGTTAAAAGTTTTGTCACCATCTTGCATCGAAATCGTCCAAGTAAGTTCAATTAAGAATTATATTAATTAAACTAATTGAAATTAATAATTACGCCGTGATTAATTAATATTCCTAATTGATAATACACATCAGCACATTTCAACTCGAACAGGAGAAAAACAACTCAACTCAGTCGATGACGTCACTTACTTCGATAACTTAATTTTTACGGAGAAAACTTAATTTCATACGGTAAAAAACCGTTGTGACTACGGATTTACTTCGTAACTTTTACGGTTTTGCACAACCAACCCAGCTGCCAGTTTAAAACCGTAAATTTTACGGGATTTTTTTTACAGTGTAGTTATTGATGTTTCCTTTCGTTTCTTTTAATCGCTGAAGGAGTTCTCCCTCGCATGTTCCAGAAAAAGCTGCTGGCGATAACAATAAAAACATTGTTGGAAATTCTGTTTGAAAATTGAACAAACTGTTGTATGGAAATGAAATTGTTATCATTGAGAAGCTAATTATTTGAATTTTAAAATGATGTAAAAATAGATTTTGTGTGCTCCGAAGTTATTGCGGAAAAACGCCACAATTTAAGGTAATTTGTTAATTAAATAAAATCATAATTAAAATTTTGAAAATTCTATTCTTAGTGAGCACTTACTATCGAAGAAGCAACCACCCGCCAAATTTTAGTGTCAGTGGTTTGGGAGATTCGGTAATGAGTCACTTTCTCTTTTATATACATAGATTTACCGACAAAGCAGAAAAATACGAATTAATTGCATCAGTTACTTTTTACGTTCATCATGCCTGACCTAGTACCGCTACTCTTCTTAGTTATAAAATTGCTTCCCTGCTTGACTGATTTGCTGCACCTTTAAAAACGCCCTCCGCCCTCGTTTAGATACGTCACTGGTGGAAGGTTATTTTGGGCCGGTCCTTGTCATTTTAAATCGTGCTCATATGTAAAGAGGTCGACATATGAGTCGCCACTCCCCTTTCTAACCTTCAGCTCCACACCAACGGAAGGGCATTTGACTGTCTGTCAGATTTGGCGGGCACCAGGCCTACATATGCAGAGCGCCGCCCCGTGCATCTGTGCCTGTAACCATTAAAATTGCTGAACCAGTTGGGAGGACAGCCTACAAACACATACCATCACTAACACGTTTCTGTGGATAAAGTCATTGTGACTCTCTATATGCGGTTTGTATGGACTAGTTCTGAGCTTCGAATCTTAAACCTATCGGTGCCAAAGACGAGACTTTGCCACCAGGTTACGACAGCCTATTGATTGAATGTAAGTACATAACTGGATTTATCTTCCAAGCGACAGACTCTGCTTTTGCCGTTCTTAGTAGTTCTACAACAAATAACCCATATTTATTGGCATACTTTCTTAAAAATATCGAGCTAAAATATTCTGCAAGTCACAATGATTCGACAGGAATTTTAAAAATTTTCGGTTTGTCTATGTTTTAAGCTCTTTTTACAGTGCTGTTTAAGATTATTCCAATATAAATAGATGATAAGCAGCCAAAAAGAAAGATGCCGGACTGTCTGACCTGACGTTGACGTATCCATGCAAAATGAGTCTCATTACGAGTGTCTTATGCATGGAACTATCACAAGGAGGTTCGTCCAGTCTTTGGCGATGGGGGCGTTAACCAGCCACAACCGCCAATTGCATTGTACCGCCAAGGAATTCGAGGATGTTTTTATTTTATTGATAGGTTCTCATCTTCGTACCCGAAATGACATCCTGGTTGATTGGAGGGTTAAGTAATAATTTTTTGTATTAGAAAAATCTTTTCCTATGTTTCTGAGCGGCTAAAAATATCATCCACTAGATGCAATAGATGCCCCTTTCCAAAGGACTGTATTTACCCTGTAAATAATGCTATTCCCTTATCCTGTTGTATCACCACATGCATGGTGGTTATATTTGCTGCTAATGAGGAAAGACTAAAATAAGTAATAACCCGGTCGGTTAAAAGGGACAGAAACCCTTATTTCCAGACAATTGAAAAAGGAACAAAAGCAGTTTTTGGTTTCATCGCAAAACTCTCCGTTTTAAAGTATTTACCTAGGTAAGGTAGATACTAAAACGGTATAGTAAGATTTCATCAAGCTGTAATGCAGATGCAGACCATACAACTCTTTCGTTTTTGGCGGAATCTCCAGAGCTTTTTAACATTTTCTCCCGCCTCCCAATTCTCACCGATTTCCCCCTGCTTTTTAGTATTTTCAAGAAATCGGAACAAATAAATAGTAACAATTTAATAAAAAAGCAGTAAAAGAGAGGCGAAAGAAAAATCCAAAGCTCGCCGCGACAACTTTCTCTTAAAATTTCGAATGCGTAAGGTCATTCTGCTACGGATTTTCCATTAGTCCTTTCCGCACAGAGTTGCCAGATCGAAATGGCAAAGTAAGGCCAAACATTCTTTAAAATAAGGCCAAATTTGAAAAACTGATAAAAAAAAAATACTTATTTTTCGCTATATTTATCATAAGAAAAGGCATTAATGCATGTAAAAGAATCACATTAGACTGACATATTTGCAATACTCTATTAATAAAACAATATTAATGTAAAAAAAATTAAATCTTCCCATAATCATTTTGCAGTGAAAAGTTCTGCTCTTGCCATTTCTAAATGAAATAGCCGAGCATGATGTATCATCTCATGATTTAAAAAATATACAAGATTATTTTTCAATTTACTTATAATAATTGAAAAGTGATTCCGTACTCAGTATAATTAATTAACAGTGAAAAAAATTGTATTCCATTAATATAAATAAAATTGATTTCAGTCTTATAATAGATCGTTTCCGATAAGCGATAAAAATTTTCAAGAATGACCTGCTTTTAGTTTTGATATCATTCAGCTAATCTCCAAATCCAACGCACTGTGCCGCTCTACATTTTGTTTTGGAAAGTTTTTCTGTATATCTTAGATTTAAAATTAAGCGGTCCTGAGCTACGTATTCATTCAATACCACAAAATGAGGCACATTTTATTTAAGAAACTGTTAAAAAATTATGTACCCTTTTTCTCAAAATAATAATAATATTAAAAAACTCCTGATATTTTACATTTTTGTATGGTTAACAACTATTCACAAGTTGGGCAAGAATTGCAAGAACAGAAAGGAATAAATAGTAGAATTGTATTTTTATATGTCTTCTAAAATAGACATAATGAATAAACACAAGCCTAGGTCATAGAAACATTCTGCAATCAACTACAAATGGAAGAAACCTTGGTTCCATGAGAGGATCCATCTCGTTTGATTTCTAACTGTGAAACCTGAAAAGTTTAATAGTAAAAATTCAGCTTCAAACAGTCAAATTAGAAGCAAAAGCAAATCACCAATTCAAATTGCTTTAAGAAGGCCATATGGCAACCCAAAGGGCAGATGCAATTGTCCAGGCTTTGTTACTGGCAGTGACATCGCCATGGGTTTTTTTGCAAACGGCTGCTTTAAGACGTAGCGCATGCTAGGGAGGAAACAGGGGAATTTGCTCTTCTGCGATCTTGTTGTGGTCTTGTTAGGGTACCGCCTGCTTATTTTTTTAAGTGTGCATTTCTTTTTCCCACCTGACAGTCCAGATCTGATTATCGAAGAATCTAAAGAAATACTTAGACTCTAGCTTCTACAGCCATTCCTGAGAATATCGCCTATTATCGTCTTTGCGAAAATATACCGTACTCATTTTGTACCATTTGTAATGTGATATTTTTCGTATTGCTTCGGAAATCGTAACTTTCTTTCTTTAAAGTACATTATCATGTAATTCTGTAAATAGATTCATTTATGAGTAGAAACTGTAATATGAAAAAAAATAATCAAGAATATGTATTGAAGAAAACTAACCATAAATTAGCCTCAAGTATATAGTAGAGTATATATGAAACATCCAGTTTATAGCATAGAAAGGGCAGCCACTTCATCATTGTGAGAGAGAATTTATCCAACTTCTTTCATTAAGATCACTTATTTCTCTTCATAATTAAAGCACAATTTGTCTTGCGGCTTCCATGACCAGAATCGAAATTATTATGCCTGAAGGGCGCGTTGTTGTGGAAAGCACATAGTGCGCATGAAAAAAGGGAGAAATGAATGTCGCAGAAACGCTTAAGTACCAGAATAGGGAACTCTCCCTAGAAACCGTGAAAGAAAAGGTTGTAGAAAGACTGTTGCAATTTTTGAAAGCATTAGTACAAATGAGTGTACTCGCTAAGATTCCAGTGAAGTTAAAAAACTTAAAACTATCATATACTATAGGTAGATAAGTCAATAATATATTGGTATATATGTAGTTATGCAAAATGTACATGTCAAAAGTGAGGACTAAAAAGGTCTTAAAGTGATCATATTATCTTTTTCACCTATAGCTAACAATTTTAAAAAAATCAATACATTTTCGTTATTTTTGTAAAAAAAATAAATTTGAAAAAAATAAAATTTTGAGAAAATATAGCAAAATTAAAGATTGTCTCATATAGGTCTCACTCTAATCTGTTATTGGTAACTCAAATAAAGTAAATGATTCCGAGATGTATTGTCAGATCGTGTATGTATATTGAAAATGTCCCTTCTTTCAAATCTGAGGTTGGAGGTCGTAGATGATATGCTTGTATCGATGCTCACTTACAGCTGCGTAGTATTGACACAAAGGCGGACATGCATGTCTGTTCAGATTTCTGTTAAGTCGGACATACTTCCAGCTCTATTGTGATTGGACGTCGGAAGCAGAACTCAATTAATTAAAATTCTTTCTTAACACTTTAGTTAACCAGGAAAATCAGTTGGTGATCCTCGTGGATTAAAACTGATTGCCTTTAAAGTGAAGCTTGCTCAAACGAGTCGCTTTAGATAAGTGACGACAATTCTGGTGAAAGTAGACTTTCTGAAACATCAGTAGCATTATCGCGCCAATAAATGTATAGTGAAACTCCAACCATCGAAGAGTCCCAAGAAGGAATTTATGCTTGAGTAACAAAGTCTTCCGGAACATAAAAAAGCATCTCGATTACACACTATGTTTCGCAGTTAAACAGGTGAAAAAATAAACATATCAACGTGTCTTGTCACGAACGGGCAGCCCCAAACACCAATGTAACATTATGCTCCTGATGATCACATGACGCTACTCCACACTCCTTGTTTTTCAACTTCAAAGCTTATCATAGGCTGCTATAGATGCAGAATGATAAATACAATTACCTCCCATAAGAACATCATGAATCCAGTTCCACTTCTAAAACATGATTTTCCCTTTTTCTTTAAATTTTGTAAAACCCCGAAGAGTTCAAGCTGAAGCTTTGACGATTCATGATATAATAGCTTATCTTTAATATTACGCTCTCAGAGACATTGCACTCTTTGAGAAGATCGGCACGTTATTTACCATCTTTGTTAACTTTGATGCAATCACTATAAAGTTTTTTCTTGATAAACATTTACGTTCTTGACTCAGACACATCAAATGCACTTTCTAAAGACTGCATAACGTCACTGAACCAAAGAGGTGACCAGACGTCTACAGCAAAATTCAATCAGCGTAATGACGAAAAAAGGAGTCTCTCATTCCAAATCAATGATTTTACTCCTGTATAATCTCCACTATGGGTACGGTAAAAACTAAATTGTATTTTCTTGTCTTTGACCTGGGTATAGAAAGTATTTATTGCTTTAAAGTTGTTTACGGATTTAATAGTTTCCATTCATTTTCTTGTTTAGTTTATTTATAATATATAAATATTTTACTGTCCTTCAAAAGTGACTGTTGAAAGTTGATGACACTACAACAGCATGTTTCCATTTAAACAACTTTCTGTGTTACATTAACATTCAATTTTAAAAATTCCAAAATATATCCAAATAATTCATAGTTACAAATAAAAAATACACACTAAAATTTTCATCAATCATCATAATTAAAAAGAAAGCAAAAGAAATATAAAACAAAAGATATTCATTTAAGTTTATCTAGTATCAATTACAGATGATTTTCTACAAAATAAAAAATAATTTCACCGTATCAACATTACAATACATACATCAATCATAGGGTTTAATTTCAAAATAAATGATTTAACGATTCAAATATGAAAAAATCAGGATGATTAAAAAATAAAATTAACATGAAGAGAGAAACCACTCAATACAATTTTTTATAACATTTGCGTAGTCAATCTTTCACTAAGGCATTCTGCAGTTAACTGCAGTGCCCATTCATCACAAATCTATGTGAAGATCTTGACCCATGAGGAGAGCTTCCTAACAAAAAGCCAGTACACAGCAGATTTCTGTGGGTTGGTCTCAAAACCTGCGACCTCCTGACATCATCAGAAGCAAGATCTACAAACAAGCCAACCTTCTCCTAATAGAGGAAGAAAGTTCTGGAATTAAAAATTTTAAAAGTTATTTGAGTCAGCAGATTAAAACACATGATGAATCCACATGAAATTATAACTCATTTTAATTAATTTCATGTGGGTAAAATAGATTTAGTTTGAGTAATAGTCAATCAGGAACGTATTAAGCTTCAAATCGAGGTTAATAGCAAGTGTTATAGCTTACTGCAGAACAAAAGATAAAGCCAAAATTTAAACATAATAAGAAGGAAATAAAAAAGTTGTTTAACTCTAAAGGACATGTAACTGAGTTAACTTTCCTAAATACCCTAGGTTTCAAAAAATCTAGGTCTTCAAACGGTTAAGTGATCAATGTTTGCTGGTATTTTACTTGGTCATCGCGTCATCTCAGTTCGTTGTCATTTAACCCCTTTAATCCTGAGCAGACTTTTTCATTCAGCTCTTTAAAACCAGGACTTTGGGAGAGTGGACATGAATTGAATCCTCCAACCTGAGTGGTCATTTACCTGTCACGCCTTGCTAGTATCCTTCTCCTTAAAGTGCAACGAAAATGGGGCTGTGGCTAAGCAGCACTACGACCTCACTCAAGTGCTTAGTACTCTCCCAGCTGATTCCGTGCAGACATTCTCCCCTCAGAAGATGCCAACCGCCTCTGGAGACCGGCCTTCGTCGCTGTTAAGGGAAATTTTAAACCGCCTCCTGGACCGCTCTGCTTTGGTATGAGAGGGTTAAGGCCAGCATAAGTTGAGCTGCTGGCATCCATTCGCATGTTGTTCGATTCGCTGGCTGTTGCTGCCAGTTTGTCGGCCATCTGTATCTCCTGAAATCTGCCTTATGTGTCTTCATTTATTGACGTCTGTAGACTCCTCTCTCTTAACGCTTCCCATACGAGAACAGTGGACGAAGGTACGTGTGATTCTATTTGAGGAAAGGGACTCACGTGCTGGATGCGACCTCCGGGTTACTAATGGAGTCGCATGCTACAAGTCCGAGTTCTCAAATAGTAAAGCAAGCAAATGCCTAAAGGCTCCGGGTGTTCTATTGGGGTTCTGAGACCTGAGAACATATTTTGTAATATCTTTTTAGGAAATTTAATTTGTATTTCAAATTAAAAAATCAAGTTAATGTTTAAATGTATGCAGTACATTATTCGTAAGAACTTTTCAAAGATCGATTCACTTGTGGTGGTCATTGAGTCTACGATGTTAGATAGTTGGCATGACTCACAAGTCACATGCCCAGTGTAAACCTGTCATACATTATTGAAGTTTTAATACTATTTTTATACGTGAGATATCTAAAACTAACTTTCTTTTGAAAGTGATCTAAATTAAATATTTTCTTATTTCAGTTATAATATATGTGTTGAAGAGGGAAACTTTTAGAGGTATTTAAAAGGTTTCTCCTTGACTTTGATGCTGAGTATACAACCTAATATAGTTATCATCACATCATTGCATCCATTTATTCAAGGTAATAGCAAGAGATAGAATAATTCACAAACATGGACTGATAATGTAAACTGGCCTGCAGGAGTGAGGAGTATATTATAAAACGCAAAGAAGTTAACTACAAATCGATAACAACTTTAATACTGTAACAAAAAGCTAAAGTAAATGATATTTAAATTTGGTGATCATTACAAAAAACATAATTATAAAGTTTAGAATAAGAGAATCAGGAAGAGAAGAGCGACGATCAAGATAATGTCCGAATTATATGACTCCATTCTACGCATGGAGCAGGAGGTTGATTGCGTGATGCAGGAATATGCTGTGCCACAAACTGCTTACATAGAGCCTCAAATTAAAATAAATAAAAAATATATCTTGTTTTTTGAGGTGTGGATGGTAAGTTCTGATAGTTTACATTGCACTATAGTCCTTACAGGTCTTAATAACCTGGAATATATAACAATTATTACTTACCCAAACAAAACTTAAGTTTTCTGTATTTCTGTCCGCTGTTTCATTGTTGATTACAAAGAAGTTATAGCCGTTTGTAATCGGTGCGATTGTTTTGAATCGCCCTGTATGATACATACACTAAATCGCCATTTTTAGAATCATTACTGACAGAGTCAGATATCCATAAAAAGATAATCACAATATTAATAACTAACTGTCTGACGGCGACGTATTAAATCTTTTTGTTTTGGAGGTGAGAGAGGGGCCCTAGGTTGCATTTCAGTGAGGTCCATAACAGGTCTTAATCCGCCCTGGTCACATATGACAATTATTAACGCCGAACAAACTTTAAGTTTTTCTCGGTATTTCTGTCCAAATGTTTTCATTGTTGATTACAAGAAGTTATATGCCGTTTAGGAATCCAGTGCGATTATTTTGAATCGCCTGTATGAGTACATACATCACTAATTGACCAATTTTAGAGAATTGTTTATTTAGAGTCAGATTCCATAAAAGAATAATCCATAGTTCAATAACTACTGCTGTCTACGGCGACGTAATCTTTTGTTTTGGAGGTGAGAGAGGGCCCTAGGTTGCATTGCCTAGAGGTCCGAACAGGTCTTAATCCGGTCCTGGTTACATATGACAATTATTAACGCCGAACAAAACTTTAAGCTTCTTTCTGCATTTCTGTCCAAATTTTTTTCTCTGTTGTTGTTCACAAAGAAGTTTTAGCCATTTGTAATCTGTGCACCTGTTTTGTATCACCCTGTATTACACCTGCAATAAATTGCCATTTTTAGAATCATTACTGGAAGAAAAAGATAATCACCATTTTAATAACTGACTGTCTGACGGCGTCTTTGCGTTCCGGATTTGGAAGTTGCTTAGTGGCAAGAGTCTCGCGCAGATCCGAGACAGAATGTGCAAACAGTGGCTAAATATTTCGCTCTTCTGCCTTTCTTTATGGATCGCTAATGACGTCACCCACTAGCTCGCTGGGGAGCGCCTTCGGAGGACACGTTCCGAAGCTGCGGTTTTGCTCTTGCACGGAAAGCTGAACTAATACGGGGAGTATTTTTGCCTTCGCTCATCTAATGAGCGCTAAATCGTGCGAGAGAGGTGGCCGGGATATTTTGAGATGAGACAGAGTAGAAAGTATGAAAATAAATTTGTTTTGTTTTCAAAATAAATATGAGGTTATATTAAAGAATTTACCTATTTGATTAGTCAATGGGCTTCTACACTAGTAGTTCTGTGTACAGCAGATCTCACGTCCAAAAGAAAGAGAAAAATACAGTACAACCCCGATTAACCTAACTAAAGGGTTTATTAACCGTTTAGGATAACGATTTATTCGGTTAAGTCATAAAATCTATTACTATTTTGTAATCTAATTACAATATGTAATTCTTAAATGTTTTGAGAGTAAAATGAATTCAAAACTCTCTTTGTAGGCTAGACTTATGTTCTTTATTAAAGTTATTATTCGTTATATATCGTAATTAATATTGTTACTGCCCATTAATTTTAATTTTAGTGTTTTAAAAGGGGAGTTGGAATCCTAAGTTCGTTAACCCTAACGCTGTTACTTCGATGTACCTTTTCTCAAAATCTGTTATAGATTCATGTTTGAAATTTTTTTATACAAGTAAAGTACATTTTTTTCATTATACTGAAATGATTTTTAAAAAATTCAAAAACTTATTTTTTACAAAGTTTTTGTGTCAGAACAAAAAATGTGAAATTGGCAATTTCGATGTACCTACCTTCTCTCAAAATCTTTTATAGATACATGTTTGAAATTTTTTTATAGAAGTAAAGTACACCTTTCTTATTATACCGAAATGAGCTTTTGGTTAATTTTTAATTTTTTATAAATTTACAAAATATTTAAATAGACATAGTGAAATTTTACCCTACTTTGACACAAAAAAATTGTAAAAAATAAAGTTTTGAATTTTTTAAAAAAGCTTTAGATGGCGCTCCTGCTGCCGATGATGACGTTCGTTTTATTTTGTATATAAGTGGGAGTTTCACAACACTCGCTAGTCAAGCCTAATTTCGCCATCCGTTCAGCATCAATTTTTGTCGATTGTGGGTAGCGGCTCTGCGAGCCACATGAACCACACACCATATCTTCCTCTCCTCCTCCCCTACTTGCCAGATGTATATTTAATTCGGCTGAAGGGCCGAACGAATGCGTTTGAATTCTATTTGATTTGCGTCGTCTCCAGCATCTCATTTGGAATAGTATCTGTCCTTACCCTCCGCGAAAGTGTATTAATTGTTTCATTGAAAGACGCTAATACTAATGTTTCGATGGGATGACGGTAAAATTACAAGTTTTTCTGAATTTCAACCAGAGATGCTGTAGAATACGGGACGCTAGTTAAATATTGCAGGGGGCATTGGACAAAATCCAAAAATATTTAAATTAATAAATTAAAATAATATAAAATACAGTAAAATTGGAACAGTTAATTATTTAAGAAAATCAGGAAGCTATAAAGCATAAATAATATAACTTGCTATTTCCTTTTCTACTTTTACTTCAGGTTGATTCATTCGCATCGGTTACGTTAGGGTAACTATTTTATGTGGATAGTAAAAGTTCGAAAGGAGTTTATAGAAGCTACTTTTCTTGGAAGTTAAAACCTCGTTTATCTTTCTTTTAATATGAATTTCTTAATGATAAGTAAACGACGGAACAATCCAGGATATCATAATAGTCATATAGTTAATTATTTAAGAAAATCAGGAAGCGATAAAGAAGCATAAATAGTATAACTTGCTATTTCTTTGTCATAACTGTATAAAATGTCGTAAACCATCTCCAATAAACTGTCAACGGTTGAAAAACGCATTTGTACCAGTTTCCAAACAGCGGTGGCCTAGTTTTAAGGTGTCGGCTTCGGGGCCGGAGGGTTCCAGGTTCGAAATCCGATTCTTTTGAAGATCCGCCGCGCATGGTGCCTGTTGCACGTTAAATCATACCTATTGGCCAAACGTCCTTCCTCTGGTGTGGTGCACAACATTCACCACGTCCCGGCCAAACCCTCCTCGCTTTTGCGCATGCGCCGGGTGAAGTTTTTTTCATCAAAATAGGTGAAAGTGAAGAAAGGAAGGGTGATGTTTACATTTTAATGAGCGTGATCTAACAAAGAACTACGGAAATGCGCTCATATGACTCATTGCCTGCCACCCTTTTCCGGTGTAAAATCGTCCAAAAGTGGTATTCTCGGAATCCGTTGCTGAACAGTACCGCTGGTATGCTGTGGAAGTTTGGAGAGGGGAGGTCAGCTCAGGTGTCGTCCTGGTCATCTAACTGCGGTTCAAAATTACGAGGTTCGTCCTAAAATAGTCTTCTGGTTACTTCAAGACGCGACGTTAATATAACTAAACTAAACTAAGTGGACATTTCCTGCGT